>VZTX01024483.1:639525-658314 GCA_013400915.1 Pardalotus punctatus
CCGCGGCGGCCCCCGCCGCCCCCCTCCGCCGCCCCGGCGTGGTCCCCCGGCGCCGGGCCGCCCCGCTCCACGCCATCCGCGCCGGCCTCTTCCAACCTGCACAGCTTCAGCGGCTCCAGGGTCCGCAGGGGGAACGGCATCGCGGCCGGGGACGGGGGGCAGCGTGGGGCACGGCAGCGGGAGGGGTGGCGGGGAGAGCTAGGCGTCCCCGGCGCGAAAAGGCTTCATCCGCGCAGCGGCCGTGGCGATAAAAGTTCAGAGAGAGAAGAGGGAAGGAGGGAGGGAGAGGGGGAGAACAGCACAACAACAACAAATGAATCAGGGCGGGAGGGCGGCCGGGCTATGGGCTCCGAGGCCGGGGGGGAGCCGCCGCCGCCTCCGCGCAGGGGGAGCCCCGCGCGGCGCCCATGTGCGGGAGTGGCCCCCGGAGGCGGGAGCNCGCCACCGGAGCGCAAAAAAAGCGAGACGGGGATGCTTAAGTTTCCCTCTTTCCTTTTTTTTTTCCTCTTAAATAAATCACAAACTAGAACCCAGCCTACTGCTCCAACAGCCCCGCCACCGGCCGGCCGCCCTCCGGCCGGTCCTCCCGCTCCCTAAGCCGCCCCGCCACCGTCCCGCACGAGCTCGCAGCGCTGGGGAAGGGAGGTACTCACGGATCTTGACTTTGCGGTGGTCGAGGCGGGCGAGGAGCTCCTCCAGAGCGCCCAGGCGGCGCTGGAGCCGGGCGTTGCGGTGGCACAGGGAGTCCGCCTCGCTGAGGATCCCGCCGAAGATGTCGCCGGCGCAGCGGGAGAGGTCGGAGAGCTGCATCAGCAGCGACACCAGCGCGTACGAGCTGACCTGCTCCAGCGTCCCGAAGAGCGGCACNGGCGATAAAAGTTCAGAGAGAGAAGAGGGAAGGAGGGAGGGAGAGAGGGAGAACAGCACAACAACAACAAATGAATCAGGGCGGGAGGGCGGCCGGGCTATGGGCTCCGAGGCCGGGGGGGAGCCGCCGCCGCCTCCGCGCAGGGGGAGCCCCGCGCGGCGCCCATGTGCGGGAGTGGCCCCCGGAGGCGGGAGCGGCCCCGGGAGGAGGGAGAAGACGGGATGGGAGGGGAGAGGAGGGGGAGCGGAGCGGGACGCTGCACCGCCGCACGGCGGGCGCGGTGAGAGTCTGGGGCGGCCGGGAGACAGGAAAGAGCCCGGCTTTCTCTCCCCAAAGTGAGGATGAGGCGGGGAGGGAGGGGAAGGAGGAAGCGTGGGAGGGGGACTGAAGCGCCCTGGATGCGGCCACAAAGGAGGAAAGGCAGCCAGCGGAGGAGGGGAGAGAAATCCCGGACCAGCTCCACCTGGGGAACCCCGCGCCGTTGCAGGCACTTTTCTGAACGCACCAAACTCCCAACCCGGAAAGCGAGGGCTGGAAAAAGAGGAGGAGGGAAGTGAGGGGGGAGAAAAAAACCCTTCACGAACCTGGGAAAAGCAAAAGAGGCCGCCGCCTACCTGTGGCTCCCCGAACTGGAGCCTCACCCTTCCCGGCCAGCCAACAGCCAAGGTAGCTGCTCCCGGCCCGGCCCCGCGGCCCTCGCTCCACCGGGATTCCCCAGGGAGAAGCCAGCCCCTCCGGCCTCCTCTGCTCCGCGAAAGGGGCCAAGCAAGAGAGAGGGTAGGACTCGCCTCAGCCTTTCCCCTACCGCGCTGTGGGTCAGGCCGGAGGTTCTGCTCCAAGTCAGGGGAAGAAGAGCAGCCTGTCTGAGAACGGCGATTTCTCTGTGGTTAATTTTTAGTAAGATTGGCACTAAAGTAGGAAAAGCTAAATTTGGCCCATGACATCGAGTGTGGCGGCAGCACCAAACGTCTCACATAATACCGGTGTGGACGGAAGGCAGGTTCCAGCCTTAGAAGCCCCCGCGCTTTGCCTGCGCAGGACACAATCAGCTCTTCACGGGGATGACGGCTCTAATGAGCTATTCCCCACAGAACCAATTTAGCCCACTAGCAACTGTCAACAGCTGCTATTTAATTTTAATTGGACAATGCCCTACTGGCTCTGGCTCCTGCTATATGATAAAGAGAGGAACCCAATCCCTCTCTTCTTGTGGGAAAGGGCCCTTGGGAAAAGTGGTTGTATAGTCCCTTCCTGCCACATAGCTTGTTCTGGCTCTTACTGCAGCTGATGAATCCGTGTGATGAAAGAAAAAGAATCAGCTGGAGAGGGAAAGGTCCAGGGACTTATGCACCGTGCCATTCCATTCGCATCTTGAGGACCCACAACTTGTGTAACAAAGGAAACCTGAAGCAAACGATTCCACTAGTAGTGTTTCAGAAATTCCTTGGTGCATGAAGAAGTATGGGGGCAAGGCTGCAGACAGAGGAAACCAAAGGTTTGGTGACACACTTGAGAGTTAAGATTTACATGAAATGCGTGTGGGGGTGATAGTCATAGGAAAAATTGCAAGTCACTAATTCTTCTCTTGCATTATTCAAGGAAGGTTTCATCTTCGTTTTCCCTGGGGTGCGGGGGGAGGCAGCAATGCCATCTAGTGTTTAAAAAAAAAATAAAGAACAAAGCCTCCTTTCTTCACACCTCTGTCCAAACAGGTTACCAATGGATAACCTTGCCACTTGGAATGCTCCCACTGGTTTTGTGTTACAGACAGGACCACCGATTACACATGTGCAATATTTGCAGACACTGATGAGAAGAACGTGGTGCAAGAAGGCGAAATGGTATTTAATCAAGGGTTTAAGCACATAAGGAATACAAAGAAATAGTTTTACGATGGGGAAGCTGTCAGGATTGATTATCAGAGGATGAAAAGCAGTCATTTTGTCATACTGAACTCTCCTGGTTTTATTTTGGGATATAATGTCTTCATTAAATCTTAGATGTGCTTGTTTGGGGTAGTCATTTGATAAAAAATGCGTCCTGGCATGTTTGAATGGAGAGGAGCGATTCTTTGTGTGTTTGGTTTAAACTATAGAAGCACCACCTATGAGGTGGACTTCAATATAAAACACAGTAGGAAGAAAATTAGCAAAGAGATCAGTTCAGGTGTCAGCTGAAAAGAACCCACAGCAACACATCTGCCAGGGTAGATGTCATAAGGCTGGGAGCATGTTTGTTTGATTGGAAATGACTGTTTTAAATTTAGTAATAAGCAGTTTCAAAAAGGTACATTTATCAGTTTAAATTTTTTTTCTGAAAATGCAGGTCACATCCTGATATTGCAAATATTTTTGCATGTTCTTACCTGTAAGCAGGAAAAAGCACTTAGAACAGATTCGAGCACAGGGAGAATAATAGTCAGAAATCAAAGCTTTAGACAACACCTGAATGCAGTAAAGAGCCTTAGCTACTGTGACTGAATGGAATTTCACTGCCAGTGAAGACAACTTTACCTATTGCATTGGTTCATAAATTTGCAAACTGTAAAATAAACTACTGTGACAACTTGAATATTTCTGGTGGGAATAATGTATCATAAAAAATAAGGTGTTTTTAGAACTGCCAGTTAAACCAAGTTAAGAAATAAATCTGAATTTTAAATGTACCGATGTTCTTGAAATATTCAAAGTCTGTGTGCTTATTCCAGAACAATACTTTTTTTCTCATTAATTTATATGGTCTGTTTTTCTGGGATGAGTTGTTACTGCATAGAATACTCACCAAAAAAGCAGGTTAAAAATGTAAATATTGAGTGACTGAATGTGAAGACTGGTTAACTAAAACAAGTAAAGGGTGATCTCAAAGGTTGTTTCTTTCTGTGTTAAAGGAAGGGACATAGGAAAGATAATGAAGCTCAAATACTTACAAGGTTGGAGATTTAAAATATTCATTGTGCTGAAAAGGAAGCATTAAAAATTTCTACATTCAGGAGAAGTACAGACTTTCTTAGGGACACCCCATCCAGCTTAGGTAGCCATACACATTGTTTATTTCCAGTGGTTATGAATGGAAAATGTTTCGTTTTCTGGCAGAATTGCAAGGATGCTCCTGACCCTTTTAAATACTCCTGCAGGCCCAGGGGGACATTGAGGGAAGGCAGACACCACTGGCTGGGGATGACAGCCCCGGGGCTGTCCCTGCTGTCTGGCAGGATGCTGCCCTCAGGCCCTGCATATTCATACTGTGCAGTTTTTTGGCAATTGTGATGTGTCAGTGGTGGGAGCAAGAGGCGGCTTTCCATGTAGCTGCATCCACTGGAGAAGAGGTCTGTGAACTCTGCGGGCAGCAGTCACTTCCACTTGCACAGCTAGGCCTGGCAGAGGTCAGACCCGGTGTTCTGGGTCTCACACCTCCAAATACCCTCAGTCAGGAGTTCAAGATCCTCTTAGAAGAGGAACAGAGCCTAGAAAAATGACAGACAAAGGAGAAAGGTAGAAAAAAAGACAGCAGAGACTTCACTAAATATTTCAAACCAATATTTATTGCATTTTTAATCAAAGTTCAAGTTCACAGGAAAGTTCATTGTGTCTGAATTGTAGCTTTCATCCTTCAACATTTTAAGCCTCAAGTTAAATTATCAAATTAAAGACCTAATAACTTTCATGTTCTACTTCAACGAACAGAAGAAAAGTCTTGTAGGACTTACTCATCAACCACTGCAGGATGAACACTGCTCTTCCCTCGTCTTGCTTCTGCAATCATTTTGGGCTCTTAGAAGCAAGTGGTGAGCAGTAGTACAAAAGCCACATTGCCAGCCTTGTAACATGAGGCAGCTCTTCCTGAAATGGTACTTACGTGCCAAGAGATGTAGTCAGCTGGGACCCCCAAGCTCCTCCATTGTATTTTAGCCCAGAGACTGAAGCTATTTCCCTGTGTAGGCTAGGAAAACCCAACCAAAATGGATACACAGAAATAATAACAGTACAACTTGGAGGGATGGAGGAGGACATTTCTTGGTCACTGTCAGGGCTCTAATAAGCTCTGGTTTGTAATGGAGAAAGCAAGATCAATGTCCTGGACACTTAGCCAGCTTATGTATTTTTTGACTAACTTTGGCTGTTGAGCTGTAGAAATTTGGTGTAAGCTTAAAATAGAGACAATTCTGCAAGAAAAGTATGTTTTCTGAATTTTTTTTCTTTCTTGGTTAACCAAAGTACGTGGATGCTTTCAGTCTTGTTGGGCCACTGGGCTCTTTTAATCATCATGCAGTTCATTTCTGTCTTAGTAGAAAACCTGTCTCAAGGAAACCTGCATAATACAGGCAACAAATGTGAGTAGATATGACTCTTGAGAAAGTTAAATGGTCCCAGAATTTTGCCCATTTCTGTCTCTCATGACTGCATGCTTTTTGTACAGTATATAAATATTATCAAATTATAAAATTAATTACCACTAAAAAAATTATAATTGGTTTGCTGGGTTTCTCTAAATGTCTATACTAATACATTAGGCCGCAGATCACCTTTGCCTGATTATGCAGCAGAACTTCCAATCCTCGCTTTTCTTCCAGCTTACCAATACCAGGAACTGGTATTTCTGTGTTCTTGAATTCATACCCAGCATGGCCCAGAAGACCCTTTTTGTCCAGAAATGGTATCTTGTGGATATTCTTTTAAAACTAATTGTGGAACAACTCTGATGATGACAGGCTTCTCTCTGACACAGGTTACTTACAAGGTCCTATTTCCCTGAACGTTAATAATTTCAAATTTTTGTCAACCCCGAACTTTTGTCAGCCCTCTCCTTGTCTGGTGTATTCCAGGATCATGCACCTGCTTGAAGCCTGGAACTGAGCTACATTTTCTCTTTCATGCTGCAGTATTTTTTCTGATTTTGTCCATGTTACTGTCACTGTTAAAAAAAGGCAGTAGTGTAACTCCAACACCTTCATCCCTGTTATTCAAAGAGCTGAGTAGATGTATTCACATTTTCAAGGTAGATGAGTTCAGTATTTTCTTGAGCACTGTCTTAAAGGTTAGTGGCTTGTTGTACCAGTCCCAGTGATCTTTCCTCTATTCTCAGTCATAACGTTAAACCAAGATTTATTCTTTGAGTCTGTCCAGCTTGTGGTTTAGACCTTAGGTTGTTCTGCTTAGCTGATCCCTGAGCTTTCCTGAGCTACAGAGCTCTACCCATCTAAACAAGTGCGAGAGTCAGCACACTGTGTTCGGCCAGCTTATAATCTCTCAAACTCTTTTTCATTTTTCTGTCCATACAGGGTTGTCTTTGGATAAAAACCATGCTAGTAGTGGTACAATGGAACAATCAAAGCTAACTGCAGTGGGAATGACACCATGGAGGAAGCAGTAGTTGTGATGGCCTAAGGATATGATTCAACAACACACCAATAATGTGTAACAGCTCTTTGCCTGTAAAAGTGGAGTTCTGCCATCCCTGCTTCCTTCCTTCCATTTCTGCTCACAGAGGCATGATCTGAAGCTTGCTTTGCAAGCATCTGAATTCATCAATGTAGAACTACCCAGCTCTGCTGCATAAAAAAATGAAGCTGACATGCTGTGAAAAAATTGCAGGAAAATGTACCCTTTGCACTTGAGACACTTTGAGCAGTATGTTGGATCATTCTCAGGGGAGCAGAACAGTGAGGGAAAATCTAGGCTGTGAATAGAAACACATGTAAGAGATCATAGAGCCTATGAAAATACACTGTAGCATAAGAACCCCCTTAGAACTCAAGTGATCACCAGAGGTTTTTGGTCCTTGTGTTCAATTGAGTAGAGTGCAAAAAAAAAGACTGCCAGTCACCATGGCTATGTGGAACTCAGAGACAACCTGCCTTTAGGACTCCAATTCTTGGAATCAACCTGTATCCCCCCTCAAAGAGAAACCAGGCTGCTGAGAAATTATCTCAATGGATCAATAATAATACTCCCAGCGCCATACTAATTTTCTTGATTTGGTTGAGGCACTTCTGTGTCTCAAAAAAGTGCATTCTGCACTTCCACTTCCTCCATGGCAGAAAAACTTCTGATACATTTGGGGTTTTTTGACTGATAAAGTGGAAACACTTTCCACTAGACCAGGTGTTCTCAATGCCCCATCCAGCCTGACCTTCACCACTTCCAGGGATGGGGTGTCCACTGCTTCTCTGGGCAACCTGTTCCAGTGCTCCAGCACCCTTACCATGTAAAAATTCTTCCTTGTATCTAATCTAAGTCATGCATACCTTATTCATTATTTCTGAGTTACAAAGCTACAGGTATGCAAACAGCAAGTGCCTGTGCAACAGGAATATGGATGTCATTATTTCTGCAAGAAAACCTTCATCTGGAAAAATCAAAGGCTGCAGGAATTATCAAATGAAAATCAGAATAAACATATGGAGATTTCATAAATGCTGGCCAAGGTCTTTTGCTGCTGTCCTTGGCTTTAATGACAACAGATCATGTTAAAAGCTTGTGTAAATTCTGTATATAATTATTATTTATCTAAGACATTGACCACATTTATGTCTTCTCTAATTGTATGACATGTGGTCTCCTTTGAAGCAATTACAGAGTTTACATTTTGATTCACTAACTAAATATTGTAACAAAAAAATCTAGAGCAGTTTGAAAAAAACATTCCATCAAACAAGACAAAATTGTATTCTTTTAACAAAGCTGATTATCTTCTCAAATGAATGCCTCAGGATTCAGGGTAAACAATACATCCAATGGACAAAAGCCTCTTAATTGCATCCCAAACATGCAGACTGTGCTGGTCACTAAAGCAGAACTGAATTTCTCCTTAGGTATTAGCTTCCCACCCTGAGTTAGTACAGCTACAGTGAAGTACTTCTTCAAACTGTACAAATAACATTTTTTTTAAAAGATGCCACTATGTTTCACTTCAGTTATGAACACGGATGGTGTGCCAGACAGTCACAAATGAGTTTTGATATGTCGCAGCAGCTCCTGCCTCATAAATAAAATGCAGCATTTGGTCACAGAAAAAACGAAGGGCATGATAAACTATCTATCGACCAGCACAGATTTCCCCATTCTCTTCCTTGTGAATGAGCATGGCTTGTCACTCGGATCTCCACCATGGATGAAACTGTTACTGGTGAAATTATAGTGGGTGTGTGTGCAGCAATCTGTGACTTCACCACTGCCTAAACTCTCCTCTCCATTTCAGATTAGAAAAAAGACAAAGTATTTCCTAAATATATTTAGCATACTATCCATGTTCTGGATATTTACAGGATGCTAGAAAAAATACTTTTTGTTTTAAGCTGACATCAAAAAATATTCATTTGGGAAGAACTTGCCACTGTGGTAGATCATTAAAGGTCTCTGGCTGCCTTGTTTATTTTCCTTTGCATAATTTCATCTAGCTGGTGACTGCTTGTGATGAGATTCAATGTGTTTGTGCAGCAAAACTCAGTGTTTTTGTTTATATATATAGTCAGTCTCAAAGACTGGCATATTGCTAATAAAGTAGAATAAAATATTTTCAAATTCCAAAATAAGGATTTGAAAGACTGATGGTATTATGGCTATCTAGAAATTACACTGAGTAGTAAAGTCTGCACTACAGCTGAGGATCACTCAAAGCAATACCTGTGACAACTGGCACCTTTGTGAATTACTGTTTTTGCAGAATCATTACTACTAAAATATCTAACTTATACAAACAAAAGCCTTACATTACATTTAAAATAAATTGAGAGTAATAGAGAAGGTTAAGGAAATTAGGATTTTTAGCACACAGTGCTCTTTGAATATTCCCAGAAGTTTATGAGTACCAAATATATGATTATGCAATCATTGTAATAAATGCAGCTGTGTTTATTTCAAGGCATGGACACAACAAACTGTACAAGCTAAGCATCAGTGTCTCATTCATAAATCAGTAAAAAAATTTAGCACAGTATGCAAGATATACTCAGACCTTCTTTCTGTTCCAAGTGTTTTCAGATTTGGCAGAGTACACATTCCTTAGAGAACAATGAACATGCCCAGTTTTAAGCATTTCTAGCAAAATAAATTTTTAGTTAGTTTAAGAAAAAACACATAAATGCTTTGCTTAATAGCATAGGATTAAACTTTTAAATACAGTGAAATCCAGGTAAAAAAAATTCTGTTTAGTTTTTCTTAGAAATGTGGTGAAAGAAAGTATAAAGAATTTCAGCCTATTTCAGGAATAGCTTCTTTAGAAGGAAAAAAAAGTTGAGCATTTGAGCTTCCTTCCAGGATTCGCCCTTATGGTCTCTTTCCAAAAGTTTGCAAATTTAATCCCTGGTTGTACACACACAGAAAAAAGAAATAAAACACAAACAAAACAAAACAAAACAACAACAACAAAAAAACCAACCAAACAAACAAAAAAACCCAGCGTTACAATGACGTCAGTTTCTCTCTTTGCTGTGTCAGTTTTTCTGTGTTTTGAATTTAATGACAGCTACAACTGCAGTTTTGAATACTAACACAATCCTTGTGATCCACAATGGAAACACTGAAGGCATATAGTCAGTTATTTTCCACTGCAGTCTACAACTCTTTACCATGCTTTCCATATATTTGGGGTTTTCATTAATATACCTTTAAAAGAAGGTCTCATTTAAACCCATTATTCTACTATGATTAATTTAAGGAAACCTTAAAATAGACTAATATCTACTCTGTACCATACTATAATTAACTATTAGTATATATACAATTGCCTTCAGTGAAACAGTGATGCTCGCATGCCCATTGTATTCCATCACTGATTTATTTTAAAAGCTTCTATTTAAGCCTTAAACAATTTTCTCCAAAGGCCCTCTTTATTCTACAGCAATACAGTGCCCATCATCACAGGTGTTCTGTTTGCAGCTGAGAACTCTAGCTGCTATTCCTCTTTAGTATTTCCAATGCAAAGGAAAATGCTTCAAATGTTTCATTTTTCCTTTGCTAATTAGAGCTACTGGAGTAAAATAATATTAAAAAGAAAAGTTTAGAATACTATTTAGTGTCTGCATTGCTTGGAAACAGTTTTCTGTACAGATATTTCTGTGTACACATTCTCTTTAGGGAATGGATTTGTGTTTGTTTTTAGTTCTGCATTTGTATATGTCTAACAAAACGGACTCTGAAATTACAAACATGGTTTCCAATGTCTGTTCAAGAGAACAGACATTTAGTCAGTGGAACTTCTCAGCAATATGTCTTCTAGCCTGGAAAAAAATAGTCACTCAATGCTCTTAAAACATCGAAGAAGTTGTATTTGTACTAAGCCACCAAGCTATAGAAGGGGAAGGGAATTCAATTTTCCAAACAACACAGAGAAATTACTTGAGGCCAACTACAAATCTGACCAGGAAAAATTGCAGACTGCAAATAACTCACAGTCCTACTTTGATACTAAGATAACAATCTGAGTTATATTTCTAGAATATAAGTTTATTTCTATAACTGTAACTATGAGAGCTATATTTCATGCTCTTAGCACATTCAATAAAGAAAGCCTAGCTCCTTCCCTTCACAGTTCTTGCAGGTATAATCTTCACAGATCTCACTTAGAAAAATTACTGGATTTTCTTGAGTTGAATTGAAGTTTCCAAATGAGGTCTATCATTTCACATACGGAGTTTAGCATTAGAAAAAACCTCACATATTTGAGATCATTTTATATTGCATAGCTTAAAAATAAAATGGTAAGTTTGACCAGTTTTCTTTCAAGCCAAATGATCCATCAATAAAAAAAAATCACCTACAAATTCTTTCTTGTAAGCTATGGATTTGTTGTTGCCCCTGATGCCAGCAGAGCCTTTGACATGGTGGATCATGTAGATACAGGTTACCTAATTGTTTCCTTTTTCCTCTTTTGTCTTGTATCCATCTGTTTTATGGTTTGCGTGATAGGAATTGTGTTAATTTGCTCCCTAAGTTTGTACATTGTCTCACACCATAGGGATTCTTGCCCATGACATTCAGAGGTGTGTACAGGTGATTATGACCACAGGCCCATGTTTGTGCACAGTAGAGGTGAGGCTGAAATTGCTCTGAAAAGTTAAGCCTTATTTACTCAACCTTCCCTGGCATGCCTGGGTTATTCTGTACTAGAAATACTGTTCAGTGGCATCTCATAGAGAGAATATGAATAGTAGTTTCTCCTACTGACATGAAGTGTAAACACTGGCAAAGAAAATAAACCCATTTTTGTAGGCACTTAGCCAAGCTATTAAAACAACTGAGCAAGTATTTTATTTCAATTGTGACCTTACGACTGTTGGGTTTTTTTTCCTGCAAGATCTTACTCCATTACAGTCCTCTTGTGATAAATTACTGAACAGTTTGAAATACAGGCTACAGAAAACAAAGGATGTGCATTGGTTCTTTGTGATATGAGCTGCATGTTCTGTCTTGTTGTCCTAAATTAATCATAAACTTTATTCAATATTTAAAAGGGGAAAAGAGCAGGTGCCTGCTGAGAACAGGTGTTATCAATTTTAGCTTAAAAAAAACCCAGCAATCCTTTCCATGTATTACTTCTATAATATACATCAGAAACCATACTGTGCACTAATACATACCCAGCTGTAGAGAAGAACATTTTGTCACATATTTTCTGATCTGCTTGTGTTTCTAGAATTTACTCCTCATTTTGGTTGACAAGGGTTCATTTTTTTTCTAACGTTCATGGAATTCTATAAACACAATGATGCTAATCTTAGAGTGATTGTAAACATTATGTCATTTATAGTGAGTTGCCCAGTGAGTACCTGCAAAAATAGCTCAGCAGGCTGCCCAAGGGCAAAGAATTTGCTGAGGGTTTATTTTGATTTATTTTAAAAGCCCAAATGAAGTTCATCGTTGTCAACTATTGAACATGCATGCAGGAGCAGTGCCATATTTTCCCAGCTTTTTCTCACGTCTATCAATGGGTTGAGTCCTGTGAAAAAGATTATTCATTATAAAATGAGTGAAACAGTTCAGTAGGTGGAATTATTTGATTATAAAGTATTTTAACATGTAAACAAGCATTGTCCAAGCAAGACAGTGGTGCAAGATGGAAATCAGCTATCATTCTTATCCTTCAAAAAACCCTACTCTTTTTACCACATGCCAGCATCTAAAACCATGGAAACCATTTTGAAATAATTCTAAAGGAGAACACATTATACACTAGTGAACTACCACTGCATTTATGTATAATCTTAGTTTTATATCCCTGACAGAGTCTGAAAAATTGTATTAGGTTTGGGACTGTACCTGAAATACTGTTTGTGCTGGCAGACCCAATGATAGACTTCTTCCTTTTCCAGCTGGAGTATCAGGATTGCTAAACCAACTAAAGTACAGCATGAAAGTGCTTTTTCATTGGGGGATCTTAATGCATATGACAAATATTTAGACTAAATATTTAGAGGAATGCAAATGTAACTGTACAATAGCTTCTATAGCCACTGAACACATATAAAATATTAGCATGTTTCTAAATAACTAAAAATTGTATAAGGAAAAACCTCTTCACTAGGATAGTAATGCACTACTGGGACAAGTTGTCTGCAGGGGTTGTAGAGTCTCCGTCCTTGAAGATTTCAAGGCCTGGGCAGACAGAGACACAGCTGACCTCATGTGGCAGTAGCCCTGCTCTGAGGAGGCTGTGCTAGAGGACATTTCATCCTGTGCAGATTTCATCCTGGACATTTTTCAAGAGAGGCTGGATAAAGCCCAGGAACCTGGTCTATGCACACAGTTGACCGTCTTTGACTCGGACCTCACATCTCTTACAAACTGAATTAGCCCATGATGCCATGACCTTGAGAAGTGCTTTCCAATCACTATTACTTCCATGATACTGTGAATGTGAAATCCAGACTAACTAGTGGATTTATTAATAACATTCTTTAAAAATAATTTTCCAGGGGTCCATCCAGGAGCTGAAGAGAGAGCTGAAGACCCTTAACATAGGCAGGAATTGTAGGCCCCGGGCTGAGCTGAAGTGGGGGTCCTGGGCTCCTAGGCAGTGCGGTGGGGGACAGGTGGGGCTGTCCAGGGACATTCAGGCCCTAGGCGCCTAGTTCTTGGGGTGACTGCTGCTTTCCAAGGGATTCAGCAAGTTCCTTCTGCTCTCCCTCCTTCCTCCCCTTGTTACCATGTCCTGGGTGCCTGAGTCACCATACTGCTGGCCCAAGGAGGTGGTTTATCCTTTATCCACATTCAGGTAAAAGATTTGTTTCATTTTTAAGCAGGCCATGTATTTAATGTCTTGGTAGCTAATAAAGTATTAATTTTTTGCAATAAGAACATATTATAAGCACGTAATACTGGTGGAGGTTTTAAACTGCTTGCTCTTGTGTAATAGCACTGGTTTCAACAGACTATTCACGCTAGAGATGTGGACACTGATCAGTAACAATACAGAAGTCTAAATATTTATATATTATCATATTCCTTCACTTATCACTATAGTCAGGGGAGAGAGAGATACAATATAAGTATACATGTTGACACATTTTCAGCCACATTTCTGGAAGACATATCCATCCTCAATCTCTAAAGAAGAATACAGTGTCTAACCCAAGCAATTCTACATCCATATTAATTGAATGTTACTAAATTATATGTATAATTTCAACTGTACTGCATTGTTCTGCAAGTTTATCTGGCTGATAGATACATACACACCTTGTTATGCTGCTCCTCACAAACCAGCAATAGGTATTTTCCTTCCTATGAATAGATATGTCCCCAGACTATGCTCTTTTTCAGAAGGTGATGCTACAGCAGTGTCATGCTTCCATGACTACAAGGTGCCAACCTGTGAAATACATCTAAAATTAATTATCGGAGCTAAAGAACCCAATGCTTTCATCACTGTCTTGGAAGCCTTTAGAACCGACTTGCCATCTCATGTTAACTGAATAGGGTTTTCAGAAACAAGAATCTGATTTTATTTGCATGCATATCTCAATACAAAGTACAGACTTAACTTCTTTGAAGTTCTTCTTCAAAGCATCTTCAAAGGTGGGCCTCTAGTTTGTAAGGAGATATACATGTAAATAAAATCAGATTCAATTAACTTTTTAATTTGCTGCTTAAACAATAACATTGTTGCTATTAAAACACTGTTAACCTTGGAGTATTTCAGTCAACAAGTATATACAAATGCTACCACTGTAATGCATGGTGGTGTTGTCATGAAAAAAGCCTTTTAAAGGAAGAAAAAAACCTTTTCTGGGCTGTGAATCATTACCACAAAACAAAATTATGCAAAAGCTCAGATAGAGATAATCAAAAACACACCTTTTTCCTCCCTCAAACTTTATTTGATTCTAGGCAACAGTGTTATCTGCAATAGGATTTTTAGTATCAAATTAAGACCTTTGATTCCTTGTTCTTAACTTACTATTATCTTTTAAAATAAATTAATTACTCACTATAAAATTACTTTCTTTATGGAAATACAAAGTCTGATGCTTTCTCAATTATCTGCCCTTGTAGGGTCTGCTATAACAGATATAGAAATAACAGAGGCACCTTAACAATAATTTTAATAATAATTCTAACGTGATGTAGTGTGCAGTGATAAGAAATTCACTTGGAGCAAAACATTACCTGCATGCTAAAACTGATTTCATGTCTTTTCTGTAGTATTTGATCCCTCCTACTGAGACACTAAACTGAAGCAGGGTTAACTGTGGAGTTGAACTGCTTCCTGGATACGAAAGTAATTTTATTTTCAAATTGCTTAGTGATGGAAACATTTCCCCTTTATTTAAAAACAGAACATCTGTCATTCTATTTCAACTGCTTTGGTAGAAACAAAGGACACCCAGTCACCTTCCATCCAAACTGTCAAACAGAACACCTATAATCACACAGAGAAAAACAAACCACACCTCGGTGTACTAACTGCAAGGCAACTTGCTCATATGGCATGTGAGAAATTAGCTGAATGAACACAAACACTTCCAAAGTTACCCTGCAGAAACTGTTTATCTCATACAAATCTCCCAAATAGCTGCACAAAACTGCCAGTAAGTCTCAATTTGTCCACCTTTTGTAGCCCCCTATACATCTATGTATACACTGTCTTGGTTTGAAGACAGGCGTCTGCTAAGGAAGGTGGAAACCTCCCTTAGAGCTCACAAATGTGAACCCCCTTCCCTCCAAGTTATTATAACTTTGGAATCAAGGGCTTTCAGGCAAAGATATGCGGAAAAGAAGTAACAGTTTTTTTACTAGTATATATAGCAAGGCAAACAATCAACAACAACAGTAGCAATAACAAACAAACAAAAACCAGAAGATGCGGTGACAGAAGTCTCTGGGCTGCCAAGCACTTTTCCCGTTTGGTGCAGTTCCGGTCCCAGCCGGCAGGGGCGCTGTCGGGCTCCCGGCCGGGCAGGGCGGGTGCGATGACTCCCGCGCGGCTGCAGGGGGCGCTGTGGCGCGGTCAGCTCTGGGGGATGGGGGTTATGGTGATGTAGCGAGAGTCAGGCGGGCACCGCAGGAGGACAGGCAGGGCGGGCGGGCGTGCAGCAGACGTGGTGCAGGAACTCCGAGCAGGGAGCAGGAGCGGCAGAGACGGGATCACCCAGGCTCGCCGACAAAAGGTGACAGGGACTCCTCAATCTGCTTTGTCAGGGAAAAGTGCGGGGCGGCGGCGGCTGGCCCCCTTCCGTAGAAGCTGCTAGCACAGCCGGGGAGATGTGCACCCCAGGAACGCGCCCTTTTTCCCAAACGGAAAGCTCACTCACCAAGGAAAGGAAAAATGGCACGGATCCAAGATCTTCCTGCAGCTGGCAGCCGAAAAGATCCGCAGTTCCCCCCTACTGCCCCTTCTATTGCAGGCGGTGGAGTGCCTTATCTGACAACCACACCTACCCTCCACTCCCCAGGCCCAGCTAGCTCTTACAAAAAGAGTTAATAGTCCTTAAGTATCCAGTGATTAGTAACCTAGCACCAGGAATGGGGAAAATTCCACACCCCTCAACCTCCAACATTATATATATATGTATGTGCACAAATGAGGATTCTACTTGAGCAGCCCTGTGACTGAGAATTTGTGTCTGGCTCACAGACTGTGTGCCTTTCTATAGCTCTTGTTTCCCTGTAATGCATGCCAAACCAGGTATCAGAAGCCCTTTGTATTACAGAATCAATTGTTTCAGCTTTTCTTCCTGTCCTTCAAATCTTGTACCACCACCTTTTTGTTTAATGCATCTCCAGTGTTACAGAGATTAATTTCTTTCTTCTTTTTGCTTACATGCAAACCCCCTTAGGCTGTTTATTCGCACAAGTCGGTGTATCACTGGTCTACCACAGACCTCTTGCAACAACGCTGGCCATAATGTATAAGAATTGATCCAGCTCCTCAAACCCAAACTGTGATCTGCTGCAAGGAATGACTTTCACTTGTAGGATGATCTTCAGTGGACATTTGGTCTCTGTCCTTCACCGAAGAATCACTTCAAATACAATCTCCCTTGGACAGCCCCTCTTTTTGGACTTAAAGTGGCCATTGAATCTCACAACTCTAACATGCTCTGCAAGTCTTGATGAGGCACTGCTATTTAATAGCCCCTCAGGTCTAATTCAAGATCCATAAGAAGGATCAGAGTATGACTGGAGAATCATTCTTTCGGTATCATGGAAAGTTTAGACAGAGGTAGGGATGCATTCTAGGTGCTGCATACCTGTTAAACCATGATATACCTTCATACTGAGACACACACTTGCAAATGCCAGCAGAGCTTTTCGTCAATATTTTCAACTGTGGGTGATGTGGATTATACCAACCTTCACAGCTGGTGTGTGAATAATGTCCGAGAGACTTCATCAGACAACATACAGTTATGAACAACACACTTCTCAAGTAAAAAATTAGATCTCGTTGTAGGAGGAAGACATTCAAGCTGACAAGTTGTAGAGATAATTGCTAAGTTAATTTCTCCAGGCAACAAACTACTGTCACATGAGGATAAAACAGCTCAGGCTACCAGCCATAGGTAGGAAAGATGTGCCGACCTTTCAAGTCCACAAAGCCATCAGTGACAAGGAGCACTGAGACGAGAAGTGGCGACCAGAAATGCAATAGCAACGGCACCAGGAAATAAACTTGGTGGGGCTGAACTCGTTAATTACTTAGGTTAGGTAGGCACACCCTGCTAATTATACTGCCTGCCTCGAAAATTAAGTTCCTGCAAGCCAACGACTCAGGACTGAAATCCAGGTCGGAAACGACACAGCGAGCCGCATCCAACTCAACGTGGCAGCAGGGTTCCTCGTTTAACTGGGATCGATAGCCGTCCCGGGCACATCTGTCGCGGGGATGAGAGTGGGTCCTACTTGTCCATGAGACCCATTCCTCACTCGCGGTGCCTCCGCAGGGAGAGCTCGGGAGCCGGGAGAGGAGCGGCCGCCGGGAGCTCCGGAGCGCGGGGAGGAGCTGCCCCCTGCGGGCAGGGACCGGCACTGCCGGGGGCCCGTCCCGCCCGTGCCACTGCGGGTGACACCGACACGGCCCCGAGTCCCGCCCTGCACAGGCCAGGCAGCTTCTCCTGAAAACTGGATTCTCTTGTTCTCAGAAATGAGTAACTGCTCATCTCTGAAGGAACTACAAGTTTCATTTCCATGAGCTGTTTTCTACTTGCTTTTATTGTGAATGCCAGTTTTAATGGATGATGGCCCGTCTGCCGACTGCTCTGCTCTCCTCCCAGCCTTTGCTCTCCAGGGCTACGGAATCACAGAAACAATTAGGTGGGAAAGAACCTCTGAGATCATCGAGTCCAACCGATGACCGAACACCACCATGTCTACTAGACCACAGCACTCAGTGCCGTGTCCAGTCTCGTCTTAACCTCCAGGGATGGTGGTGACTCCACCACCTTCCTGGGCAGCCCATTCCAATGTCTAATCACCCTTTCTGTGAAGAAATTGCANCTATGACCGAACACCACCATGTCTACTAGACCACAGCACTCAGTGCCGTGTCCAGTCTCGTCTTAACAACCTCCAGGGATGGTGGTGACTCCACCACCTTCCTGGGCAGCCCATTCCAATGTCTAATCACCCTTTCTGTGAAGAAATGGCACCTAATGTTCAACCTAAACCTGCCCTGGCTCAACTTAATCCTATGTCCTCTTCTTGTTTTGAACTTGCTGTTCCACTGGTGGCCTTCCTAGCCCATATAGCTCTACGTGAGTATACTGCATTCTTCCAGCACGTCCTCTTGGAGCGAATTCCTATTGCTGACCCTATCTGCTGCCTTGCAACATCTGAGGATAATTTCCTGGAGGTCTCCGTTGCCGCCCGTATAAGCTCAGTTCAATTGGCTGTAAACTTACGCTAATAAACACAGGTAAGGAAGACTACAAATGAGTCAGCTCCCTAACTGGGGCTCCACAAAGTCAGACAAGAAGTTTCACCTCAACATGAGGCAAAGCCTCCTTACATTGAGGGCAGCAGAGCAATGGAAGGGGCTGCCCAGGAAGGTAGTGGAATCTGCCTTTCTGGAGACATTCAAACCCCACCTGGACGTGTTCCTGTGTCACCTGCTCTAGGTGACCCTGCCTCGGCAGGGGGTGGGACTGAATGATCTCCAGAAGTCCCTTCCAACCCTGATGACTCTGTGATTTCCCATACAGTGTAAAACACTCATTTGAGGCGCCCGGTGCTCATGGTAGTCCTAAAAAGCAAAAGCAGGCCTATTTAGTATCGAGTGGGTTGTGGCTGGAGCATAATTACAGGCAGGAGATCGAGTGAGCACGGGAGAAGGCAGAGCGCTAACGCACGGCGTCAGCTGGGAAAAGGAGCACAGGTCGGTAGCGCAGTGCTTTTCCCCATGTGTTCTAACACGTGTTAAAGTTAGAGCAGGTATTTTGATAGAAACCCTTGGCCGTGACGACCAGGAAGCACCACGACACAGCC
>VZTX01024490.1:0-94137 GCA_013400915.1 Pardalotus punctatus
CCCGAATCCACTACACCCCAGGGTGTCCTCTGGCAGCGGTTTGAGCTCGGGCAGTACAAGCCGGTCCTGTTTCTCACCTGTGGGGTCACAGCACAGAAAAGACGGAGGTGGAAAGATTTTGCCACGAAGCAGGGGGCAAAGCAAACGATTTTTTTGTGCCTGAAGCCATTGCTTCATCAAACAACTCGCATTCCTCGCCCTGTCAGTAATTCCCAGCCACCAGTCAGCCCCTCTGGATCCGTAAACGGCACGTGGAAAACACCACAGCCGGTCATTTGGCCATAGCGTGTTTGCAATTTATAGCTGACTTCCTCAGAGCCCTGCTAAGTCACTAAGCAGCCTTGAGGTCTGAGCGAAGGTTTAGGAGCCAGGAAAATCTGGGATGAATCATTCGCTCACGCACTGGTGACCCGAGGAAATCAGTTGACCTCCTTGTGCCCGGGCTGTGCGAGCGGCCACGAGGAGCCCTGCGGACGTCAGGGCTCCGGCCAAGAGCCCGTCCCAGCCATCGTGGAATGCTCGGGGTGTGTCCCAGAGCCAGCATCCCACGGAGCTGCAGCCGCTCAGACTCCCTGGATGGAGCCAACCCCAGGCCCTTTGGAAGCCGAGGGAAGGCTTTCAGAGATGAGGAATCTCTGCAGCTCAGGACTCACTCGCTTCCCTCCAGTTGTAGTTGCAGTGTTTTAGGTTTTTCCTTTCTCTCTCATGGAGAATACAGATAACCTGTACTTTCTTAATCTCTGTGTTTTGTGTTAGAGGTGTCCAAGCCATAACCAATAGGTCTTTGGGGGTGGATTGTCTTTGGCCAACAGACAATTGTTTATTACTGTGTATAAAAAGAACTTCTTGTAAATAAATCCTTCTTCTTCACCATCTTGAAGCCTGTCTGCCTGACCTCTCTACCTGCTTCCACAAATCCCACCAACAACAGAAAAGCAAACCATACTCCAATGTCCGTCTGCATTTTGAATAGCTCATATAATATGTTATAAATGACAATTAAAACATAAAATGAAGAGGGGAGCAGATGGCTCCAGGCAACATTTAAAAATACCGGGACTATTTCTAAATGCAGATCACCAGATCCAAAACAGCCCTGGGCAGGCTTAGCTGAAGGTTATTTGCTGGCCTGGCTGAAAGGACAGTGTGGTCTCCATCAGTTCTCAGAAGATGCTGTTAATAGGACATTTTCTGGCAAAGGCAGGAGGGGACAGCCGGGACACGGGTGGTGTTGAGGACACAGACCTTCCCTCCTCTCTTCTGGGGGGCAGCAGGGACAAAGGCAGGTCGGGTCCATGTCCCTGTTCCCCCTGAGGAAGGTGAAGTGCTGTGTTGGAGGTTGGATCAGGGCAGAGGAGCTCTGCAGTGCCCTAAATTCCCAGCCATCTTTTCCTAAGGATGTGGCTGCTCACGCCATGGAGGTCACTGCTGTGGGGATCTGCCACAGCCGTACCCCACCACATCCCACTTCCCATTTCCCTCCCCGCCACCTTCGCTGACAGGACTTCTGTCTCCAGATGTTTGGCCAGATGGGAGAAACTACAGGCACCCCATAAGATACCTTCTCACTTGCCTGGAGATACTGTGCCTGTGAAGCTCTGGCTGAGGGAAGGCCATTGGGAGGGGAGCTCTCACCAATGAAACCCAGCAAAATAAAAGGCATTTGCAGGAAAAAAAAAGGTGATCTGGCAGCACCATACCTGCCTGGATTTGGTGAGTGCAGAAGAACCACATTCAGCCCACGAGACAGCTTCAGAGATGTGCTCCTGACCTTGGAGGTGATGACCTGGAGCGGGGTGGGCAGGGCTCTGCCTCCACAGGCTCGATGGCCAAATTCCCCACGCGAGGCTGAGGATGTGACCTGTTACACAATGTCTGTGCTGCCGGACCAGCCTTACACCCAGGGGTTGCACTAGACTGGATTTCCCTCTCCTGGAGAAATGGGAACCAGCACGGCCTGGCAGGACCAGGTTTGTTTGGCCAGGATGCAGCGCTTGGGCTGAAGAGGAGTCAGACGAGAAGCAGGTGGCAGATACAGCCATGTCGTGTTCCCATGGAGATTCCAGGCCAGGTTAGCCCCCTTTTCCAGCTCTGTGCCACAGGTGACAGAAGAGCAGATGGATAAAATGCCCTGCATTACACGAGACGTTTGAGTCTTTGATCATTCTAATGAAGAGTTTGATTTTGCCACGTTAAAAAAACGAGCTCGGTTATAATTTGCTTTTTCTTTTCTTTTTCCTCTCTCGAACACGCTTCCACCTCCCGCTTTGCGCTGAGCCCGGAAGCAGAAGTATCACGTTACTATGAGAGAAGCGAGTTTTGTGGTATTTCCATCCCATCCAGAGCCAGGAAACACAGGCAATTTTGCAAGACAGCTTGTACTCAGTAAATTTCCAGCTCAGTTTATATTTCTGTATTTATTTAGATTTGTGCTAACCATGTAAGAGAGCCCTCATCCCAAGTGAGGTGCTGTGGACAAACTTGAAAAAAACCCTCAGATTTCGTAGGCAAAGGACCCTGAGCAAGAGAGATTTCACTGGACCAGTGAATCCTCTCTTCTGAAAAAGACACCCAAGACTGACAAAGACATGGACAGCCAACTTCTGGTAACACTAATTTTTCACAGTAAATCAAAAGCAAACTGTTAGTAAATCCCACCAGTAAAATCACGATCTCTGACACTTTCTTGCATCCTTCAGACCTTCCCTTGACCTTTCTTCCTTCCCTTTCTCTCCTTGCACTGTAACACATCACATTTACAACTCTCACAGTCTGTGCCTAGGTCCATAATACCCCGCTAGCATCCTCCCACATCCCAGCTGAGCAGCTGGGGACCCGGACAGATGTTTACACCTGCATGTGGAGAGCCATGACAGCTCCAGGGACCAAGCTGTCCTCTCCTGACTCCTCCTTCGGCAGCAAAGCCCTGCCACAGGCAGCAGGATTTGCATTTCGCACGGGGCGGCAGCGCTCACACCGGCTTTGCTTTTTCAGGGCTGCAGCCAACCCGAGCCCGCTGCCAGCGTTCCCAAACACCCTCGGACCGCGCTGCGTGCGCACGAACCACACACAGCACAAACACCCTCAGCTCCTGAGACAGAGACTTGAAGGGCTGGGAGGGGTTTTTGGAAGCAATGAGAATTCTGCTGGCTTTATCAAACTGGGGTGAAAGCTTTCGTGCCAGACAAAGCCGCCGTCGCAGCTCCCTGGTGGGCTACAAACGGGCCGGAACCAACCTCAGAGCCAGCAAATGTTGACTTGGAAAAACATAATTCGAACTCACAGCCAACTTCTATCATTCAACACCGACTCACGGCTGAAAGTGGATTTTTTTAAACCCTGTTTCGAGGTTGTCTTGTGTGCTCTGCTGACACAACTGTGGGTCTCTGCAGCTGGGTCTGAGTTAACGCAGTTTCACACCGCAGTGCTGGCGGGGCAGGGAAGAAGAAGCAAGGAAATATATCCTTATACCTTTGGTAAGGGAAAAAGTGCCCCAAGGAGAGGATTGTGAAATTCAGATTGCCATACCCCAGCTGAAGGCCATTCCAGGAAACGCTGAGGCTGTGCCGGAATCCACGGTTTTTGCGGCAGCTCCGTGTTATTGGGAACAAAGCCTGTAGAGGACATTGCAGACTTTGGGGGCCAGAAGGGAGTAACATAAAGGGACTTGGAGCCTTTGGGCTGTAACTGGATCCCCACAGTGCTCTTGCTGTATGCATGAAATCTGAATGGGAATGTCATCCCCACAGTTGGGGTAACAGGCTGTAGCCGGCTTCAAACTCCAGCTGAGGGGATGAAGACTGTGCAATAATTCGCCATGAGAAGGGCTGCTAGAAAAACCTCCTGCTTATATGGAGTCAGATTTTGGAGGTGAATGGTCTACAACATTTAAACAGAATTATTAAGATGTAAGGATGGCAGTTTGACCATGCTCCTACACAATTTAGCTTATTGCTTTAGCTTATCAGGTGATGTGGCCCAGGACATGCCCAATACCTGTGTGGCAGCAAAGGTGGAGACATGGAGACAGAAACTTCCAGCACAAAAAAAAGGTAATTATTGGCTGCTTGCAGCCAGAGAAACACATTGAAATAGCAAAGTTACAAAGGCTACTTGTCTTGTGCCTTGCAGCTTCCTGCTTCGGCCTGAAAAAGTACAGCATATAAATAGAGCGGGCAAGTGTGAGCTGATGATAGCAATACACCAGTGCACATTGAAACCCCCACAGCCCGAGTTTCTTCTGAGGCATTATGAATGATTTTCTGCAAATTGGGGATGTTCAGCACAGGCACCTGCGAGCAGCAGTCACGGTCCCGTGGGCATCCCGGGACTGCGGAGAGGTTAGCAGCCTTAAATCTCAGCTTGCTCCCCTCAAAAATAAACTTGGCAGCCTTCCCCAGAAAATAAGCACGTGCTTTCCAAAGAAAACATCCTCGTCTGCAGATGCTTTTGTCACAGCAGCCGCAGCAGCAGTGAGGGTGGAAAGGGAGGAGCAGAATTCACTCGCAGGCCACAGCCATGTGAGCCAGTGCCGAGGGAGAGGTTTGCTCCCTGAAACACCTCTTGAATTAAAATGTGCCTTGGGGGAAAACATTTTTTAAAAAGAAAAGCCTTGGCATTAGGTTCTCGCTCCTGCATGAGAAACTGCTCCCCTTTGGGCTTAGAAGCTTAATGCTGGTTTGGGGGCTTTTTAAGTATGGCTGTAATCTTAGGTTGAAAGCTCACTGCATGAAACCCCGTTTTCTCTTAGGAGATCCTTTTTGCAAAACCATCTAGCAAACCTAGTAGTAAACAAGCTCCTTTCTATTTAACCTTAAAATCATACCAGAGAATAGAAAAGAAAGTTAATTCTACTCGAAACCTCAGCAAGTTGGTGTAACAAGTGCACAGGAGAAACGGCATACTCTATTTGATAGGATTTTTCTTACTAATTAATTAGCAGGCTTTTTCTCACTAAGAAGCGTCCTTATTCTTTTCCTCATTAATGTTGACTATCTGTCAAAAACACAGCTGGGAAAAAAGAAAGAAAGTACTTGTATGTTGTAGTTTACCTGCCATAGGTTTGTAGGGCTCTCTTTTTCACAAGACCACGGATTTCCTCAGCCCAATTTGTCTCAGTTGAGAGGCACAGTGGTTTTAAGTTGTTTGTCTTTCTCAATTCTTTCACCCAGACGAGTGGGGAAATCCCTCAGTCTCTCTCTCAATGTGCTACTTGAAAGAGTTACACTAAAAATATGGGGGGGGAAAAAGGGAGTAAAACAAAGGGCAAAAAAATTGCACCTTCGCCCACCCTCACCCAGGCTTTCCTAAAGACCACCAGCCTGCGTTTCCCAAAGCAGAACACACATGTGCCCAAAGCCTCAGCATCAAGAATGAGACAGACATATATAAAATGACACACTTTATTAAAAGTTACATTCAGCAGCAATGGACATATTTACTTAAGTAGATTTTAACTGTCAAGGAGCTTATAATTATAAATCTCTCTAAGGCATTAAAAGCTCTTAGATGTTTTAACTTCTTCGCAATCATTTCATATAAATAGGTAAGGTAAATGATAGTTGCCTAGGAAGAGGATACCCCAGCTGCATTTAACAAAGATATACACATAAATATATGTATAAAACAATGACTTTTGTTATAAACTCATTCATGGCGATATTTCACAATCTTTAAGTCTTGGGGCCTGGCCCTGCAACTATTACCCACGCAAGGAGCCTCCTGTTTACATTGCCACGTGTGAGCGTACAGATGGGAGCAGGGCAGGGCCTAAGCTTTGACAGAAACAGCAAAAAATGTCAAAATGCTCAGTGAAATATATTTACAGTGTGCAAGCAGCATCATCTGCCGCTCCCGATTACAGAGGTCTCTCAGAAGCTACGAACAGCAGAAAGGCACCGTGGCAAAGGCGAACCCGCGTGTGTTCTTTGTTTTTGATGCTGTGGCCGTCCCTTGTGAAGGGCAGGACCCGGCTCCTGAGCCCCAGGGGAGCTGGTGTGGGCTGAGGGACAGAGGGGGCAGCGGCAGCAGCCGCTGCAGTGCCGAGCTCGGGGCACGAACGCGCCCAACCTCGAGTTCTTCCGTCCCCACCGGCAGAAACCTCCCCGACGGGCAGCGCTGCAGCTGCTTTTTCTCAGTGTAAACAAGGAAAGTGCCAACCAATTCCAGTATTAGCCAACCACCCACCCCCCAATAAATAATGAGAGTTTAATTGATCTTAAAATTGAACTGCGCTTTGTGTTTTATAACCGCACGTGTGAGGAAGAGGAAATTGCTGTTGCAACAGAAGCTGTGACTAGATCTGATTAACTGTATGAACTAATTTGAATTAATACAGTGACAGGGTCTGAATCTCTACCGACTCACTGCTGACTTTATGTTTGTGGGCAACTCCTTTGGCCACCACCTCTCACAACCAGGATGCTCTCTGGACTAAGGCCAACAGAAGGAGATTTTCTTCCAGCAAAATACCTCTGATTTCCACACAGTATTTTTGAAGGACACAATTGAAGCCAATGGGAAATGTTTTAGTGGTGGAAGATATAAATATATTACTAAAATATATTGCTTTTATCTCGGCCACATCACTGCCACAAAAAAAAAGAAAAAAAAAAAGGCTAAAGATAAAAAATAGCTTCAAGAACTGGTTTGAATTTGGGATAAAGAGAGTGAAATGCCCCTTCCTTCCCTTTACTCTAGGCTTGAATAGTGCCTTAACTAAGACAACAGCATTTCTCCAGGAGGAAACTGGAAAATATTGACACCAATAGTATTTTTTCCTTTGATCAAAATAGCTTCTACAACAAAATGAAAACCTTACAGGGGAAAATCATTGCAAAAATATTTTGGTTTAAAAAATGACTCCATGTAACAAGAGGTACATTTTCAAATGCAAGACAATCTGGTGACCAAAACCCACCGAAAATGAAAGTGAACTGAGAACACAACTCCAACTTGTGCCCCCCCAAATTTTCTCCTAAAAGACAAGAGTCCCCTAGGGCTCTGTGGAAACTCTACAACTTTTCTTTTAAGGCATCCCAAGAAATACAGGATAGAGCAGAAAGGCCAGGTGACTCAGCTGTTGCCTTTTGTAGGGCCGGGAGCTGGAAGGAGCTTCTCTGACACTGTCCCTCTGCTCCCACCAGCCAGGCCAGCCCTGTGAGCCCCTGGCAGCAGGAAAGGCAGGCAAAACCATCAGCCCGTGATCTTTAGCTCAGAGGAAAGCTGGCAGAATATGCTGCTTATTTACTCAAGTCAACTCTTGCTGAAGATGGGTTTATAGAAGGTAATGACACCATTACAGCTCTGTACAGAAAGACATTTCTAAGCCCTTTTTTAAGAAAAATAAAATCCCATACACACTTCGAGCTACAGGTGGTTTGTTTTTTTCCTGAATCCTCCATTGGAACTTGAATTTAAAACACAGTTTAACTCCTCAGTATGTGAAACCTCACGGCCACATTAATCGAGAACATCTGAAGCCAGGAGAAAGAAATCACTTCCAGTTATGTTGTCAGTGTTATGTGCATAACATTCCCACAGCTGTAGATCCATTGTGCTCCATGTTATAAATAAGAAATTGCATGGTGACAGCTAAAATTCAAAAGCGTTAATGTTTCTCTTTGCAACTCTTTCTCTATTTTTTCCCTCCCACCCCTGCCCCCAGTCTTTTGAAGTTTCTCCCCTTTCCCTCCTAGTAGAAGTTACTCGAAGCAACATTATTGCTTACCCGACCAACATATTTACGGTAATTAAAAAATAGTGAACGCCAAGCAAATATGACTAATGTTGCTGTTTGGCAAGCGAGCCAGAGACGACCTCTCGATCCTGAGCCAGGCTGTCGTGTTTGCCTTTACAAACACCTCTTCTTCTGCTCAGCTCCGTCCTCCTGGAGGCTCCCAGGACACGGCCACCTTGTCCCAGCCTCTGTCCCAGCCTCTGTCCCTGCCACCCTGAGCCGTGGAGCTGCAGAGCCGGAGGGGCCGGGCAGGGAATACAAACGAGCTGCCTTGTATCGCTCACATTCGAGGTTGTGGTCCCTCTCAACCATGAAAAACAGCTACAAATTGTTCCAGAGCAAAACCACTTAACATCTTGGCACTTGGTTGTTTTTAACTTTGTAACAATAGGCACTGTTCACTCCTCTCAATCTCAGTTTTTTATTCTATAATAAAGCAGGAATACTGATGAAAGGCTAGTCACGGCTTCTCCCCGTGGTATCAGGGTGGTGGCATGTGATGATTCACATGGGGTGTGTTTGATCCAAGAAAGCCCAGCCTCTGCTTATTCTTCCTTTGTTCTGTCATCTAAGGTAGAAAGGCAGAGAGAGACGAGTTGAGATTTTTTTTTTTCTTTTTACTATTATTTAGCAGTCACAGAGCAAGATACATATAAGCAAAACAACAGGGAGTGGAATTCTTCTCTTCAGCACAGAAAATTACAAGAGATGTCTTTGAAGTGAGAGATCTGTTTCCTGCAAAGTATGGACATTTTATTCTCATTTACACATTATTCCTATCCCCCGGCAGGTCTTACAGTGTATTATTTGTGCTGCTATTATGTTGTGTAGCCCTGCAGAGGGTCAGCATTTGCACTTGGTGCTGTACAATCACAGAATTAAAAGATGGCCTCAGCCACAGAGAGTTTAAATTTAAGCCAGGAGAGAACAGATTCAGCCAGAGGGGGATGAAAAAAATCCCACCAGGATGGTGTGGGTAAGCACAATAAGCAATGGTCTCAGCACATCCAGCCTAAACCTTTGTTGGCTTTTTCACAGCGAAAAGTTTTAAGGAGGGATTTGAAGGGGAATAATTAGATAACTCCGTCGATGCCACCGAAGTGCTTCCCATAAAGAAAACACACAGATGCTTTTCTCAAACTGTAATGAGCAAAGCAGAGGTGACCAGCATCTGCAGCAAAAAAGGAGCTGGCCTTTTGATCCTGAAGGGAGAGCAAACACGCAGGGCGGTGTGGGCAGCAGCAGGGCTGTCAGGGACGCTGTCAGGGATGCTTTAAGGGATGCTTTAGGGAGGCTTTAATTTTTTTTTTCAGCTTGTGCTGCACACGGGAAAGAAGAGGGACCCACAGGAGGGGCACCAAGACAAGGGTGACACCAGCAAAGCAACAGAATCGTTTTCACAAGGGCACCGTTGATGTTCTCGGTGGGGGAAAAGCCCCAGGGCTGGACACAGAAGGCTTTTCTCCTCCGGGCTGCCATCAGTATGCAGCTATTCCTGACAGCACTGCGCTTTCACTGCCGGGTTATGCAGCACCTCATCCCTTCTGCACTTGCCCCTCTGTCCTCACACACTCACTGGCAGGATTTCATGACTAATTCCCCCTCGGCTTTTCTCCTTACCTGATCTCTGCTGTTGCTAACAGAGTACAATTTCACTCCAACCCCCTATCAGTGTATCTACCCAGAAAGCTTACTGGAGGGAAAGATAAAACCTTCCCGAGATGAAAGTCTCTTTTGTAACACTGTCCTGACTGCGACCTGATGAAAGATAGCACCTTCACCCACACGTGCCCACTTTGTTACCCATGGCAGGGCACTTACCTGTTCCTTGAGCTCAGCCAGCTGACTGGAAAGCTGTTTTACAAGGCTCATGGTTGACTCCAGCCTCTCCTGCAGGTTCCTGATTTCATTTTGCTCACTGTCGCCTTCATTGCTAACCAGAGACATGGCTCTCATCCGAGGGAACCAGTCCAAATTCTTCTCCTGCACGGGTATTAAAAAATTAGCCATGTTAGTAGGGGTTTGTGCAGGGCTACTAAGCTGAGACTAGAGAACGAAAGCTCAGAAGGACTTCTGACACATAGCAAGGGAGCTTAAGCAGTAAATTAAGAAGGTATTTCAAACAAGCAGTTTTATACTTGGCTCTCCTTAGCTACAGAGAAGGTACCTGGAAAATCTGGGTTCCCACAGCTGCAGCTGTGCTGCAGCATGGGCAGTGTTGGCACATTTCTCTGTGGCTCTGGCAGGCAGAAATGGCCCTTCTGGGAAGATTTCTCCAGTGCACCAGCCCCAGGAAAGCCTCAGTGCTCGCCATGCTTTGCTCTTGAGTGTTTGCAGGGACACATTTTCCCACTGTGCCTTCAGCTTGGCTGGTCTCCATCTATTTTGGCTGTCCTTGCAGCAATGTCAGCGAGCCAACACCAGGAAAACAAGACAAGAGTCCTCCAGAGCCACCTCAAGCATTTCCACTGGAAGAGCAGAAGGACCTGGATCCAGCTGCCCACAACAGGAGATTTGGGGTCCTGGGAGTGCCTTAGGCTGCAACGCGCTATGCAGACTGTGCACCTTGGATAAATGCAGACTGTGCACCTTGGATAAATGCAGGCACAACCCCACAGCCAAGGGCTGACCTGCCAAGGACCCAGCACTGCATGGAACAGCACTGAGCTGGGTTTTCTTTATCCATGGACTCGGGCTATGAATTCAGTCAGGATAAAACCGCTGTAAGCACACGATATGAGTCAGGAAGGTGCTGCGTATCTGCGTGAGCCTGAACTGTCTCCATGGCTCAGGGGCACAGGTATTTGTGTGCAGAGCTTAACAGATGCAGGAGATGGAAAGGTGCAAGACTAGGAGGAGAGGCAGCTACGTGGAAAGCAACCTGCTTTGCCCTGAGACAAAGGGAACAGGTCCTGGAGCGGGCCGTGCGTGACATCCGCCCCTGCCCTGCACCTTCGGGGAGTGGGAGGAAGATGTGGTTGGGTCATGTGCACGGGGTTTGCAAGGGGCCTCTCTGGACACGTGCACTTAACTCAAGAAGAGAGGCAGAATGAGCTAAAGTGTGTTTCTTCCAGTGCCCTGAGCTGTGAAAGGCCCCACACCAATAGCACAGTGTCGGGAGGAATGCAAAGGAGTTCTTTCCAAAAGTTCACCTACAAGACGCCTGGAAGGCAGGAGCTCTGCTACTTATGTTGTCCAGGTATTTGGCAAAGTTTTAAGTGCATCAAACTTATTGTGGTCTTAGACTTTGCCTCTGTTTTCCTGTGAGAATAGAGAAGGCAGTGACAGTTCTGCAGCATTTACAGCAGGGCAGCCCAGGGCAGCTGTGCCTGAGCAGGGTCCAGGAGGGCTGGCCCGGCCGAGCTGTGAGCCTGGGATACACCAGGGCTTTATCCTGCTTCCAGGAAGATTTCCTTTCAGCTCTGTAGTGCTCTGCCCTGATCACCAAACCCTCCCCTCCTACAGCAGCATGATTTAGAAACAACCAAGCTAAGCCTGGGTAAGCATGGAAGAACTTAGAATATTCATGTTTGTCCACTATTTGTGTCAGCGCAGTCCCCTCTGTTACCCTGGAGAAGATTAAATGCAAAGCAGTATGAATTTTAGCTTTTCCCCCCTTCTTTTTAACTCAAAACTTCCAGTGAGTTTTTGTCTGGCTGTGCAACCCCTGGTCCTGCCACTAAATCAGCGAAGATGTCCAGGGATTTGGAGCGTGGCCCTGGGTTGCGTTCTGCAGCCGCGGGCTGTCAGCCGTGGGCGCTGGCGGAACGAGCCCTCTTCGCTCGCCGCTCACTTCTCCAGCCTCGTGATCTCATTATGACAATTTACTGTGGTTACGCATGATGCCATTTTCAATGGGTCATAACTCATTCAAATCAAAACCTGTTTTCACCAGCTCCGCTGGTGAGCTCGAGAGGAGCGCACGTGACCCTCCCTGTGGATATCCCCAGCTGACACGCGGAGCGGGAGGCTCCTGCTCCTGCCGCATGCGTTCCTGCTTACAAGACCGGCATTCATCTTCCACCGGTACGGGCCGATATTTATTTTAGATTTATTTTGGCGAGGATCTAGCAGAGCATTCATCACGTGCCTGGTGTCGAGCACAGGTGTACTCATTTATACTAAGCTTGGTTTGTGCACGGTGCCTTTCTGGATCGATGCCTTTTTTTTTTTTTTTTGGTTTTTTTTTCTTGTGCAAAATGTTTGCCAGCAAATTTGTCTGCCACTACAGGCACAGAACTTTAATTCAAGGCAGCTACAGCGAACAGAGCTGCACTTGTACCTGAAGGTTTCCTGGAAAGCTCTGGTATCTGCACCCATTACAGCTCCTCTTGCTTGAAGCACCTGAAGATACCAAATGCAAGGCCATAGGAGCCAACTGAGGGAACAGGAGCCCTTTCAAAGCTCACAACATCGCCAAAGTTCCTAAAGCCAGGCTGCACAGGGAGAGCAATCTGAGACTCCATCGTTGTGGTTCCTCTGTTTGCCGAGCACTGCTGCCAGGATTGTGAAATGCACTTTGCTGGTTTTGTTTTTCCATCTGCCACGCCCTCACTCCTCCCGGACCCAAGGCAGAGACCGCCAGCTGCTTTGGAAGGATTTTTGTGGACTGACCCCGCACCCCACTGCAGCCTCCAGAGGAGCAGCACAGATCCGTGCGGATGCCGGACATCCCGGCTCTCCGGAGGCTCCCGCTGTCCCCCGCTTCCCTGCTCCTCGGCATGGCATTGCACTGCCCGAGAGAGGCAAGGCCAGCTGGACACAGGGATGGAACTCGCAGCACCTCAGCCACACCGCTGTGGAGCACACGGAGCAGACGTGGCTCTCCAGCTGCAGCCACCCCGCGCCATGTGCCAGCTCACCTCGGCCACCGCGAGCCCCAGAGCCACGGGACTTCGGCGACACACTCCACTCGTTCACGTGTGCCCGGTTTTTGCCTTCCTAGAAATGCTGTGATAATCTCTTCCAGGAAAGAAACCCAGGGGTGGTTCAGTTACACATCAGGAAAATCTGGGCCTTTTTTTTTTTTTTTTTTGTGCGGGATCAAGCAAGGACTTGATCCAAGTTCTAAGAGAAGCTGATGGTTTGCATGGACTGGAGAGCTCAAGAAAAGATGGTGCTGACTTCTGGAGGGAGCAGAGGGACAACAGGTCCAACACCTGCCCACGGGTCCCACTTGTTAGCCCCAAGAGCTGTGTTAGGTGCGGGCCTCTTGGTTCTCAGCTGCAACACACATCTAATGAAATCAGTCCAGCTGTGTATTTTTGTCATGCAAAGGATCAGAAAGATTCAAAATTCAGTAGGAGACACATTATAGCCTGCCAAGCTGTCTTTAGGTTAAAAATACTTATCTAGCTTTCACTGATAGTCCCTTTATAGTGCACACAGCAGGTACTTTCCTTGCTGAACTGCACGCTTTTGCCAGTCAATATGATCTTACTTTTTCCTTGCATTATGAACTGCAGAACTTTATTAAAGGGCAGCATGAAAATTAGCTTTGGCAGACAGCTCTGTTTGCTGAGTCTATACCGCAAACAAACAGCAATTGGTGCTGGGGACAAAAAACTTTTGATCTCAAACCTGCCAGGATCCAGCAGGCACGTTGGACAAGGCTCCTCGTTCAAAAATTGTCATGATCTGTTCGTGCTCATGGGGGGACACGCACTCCTGGGACTGCTCTGCAATGGGAAAGCTATTTTTACTTCAAGGTAATTGCTTGGCAATTAACTGGAGGTCATTAACATGTTTGTACAACCCCAAACATTTGTTCTGGGACTTAAATGTTTATGGGCTCAGTCCAGGGTTCACCCTGACCAACACCTTTAAGCTGTAACATGCAGGAGCACTCCTGGGGGTTTGCAGGATGTTTTCTGTCACGCCTTAGCCATTACTCTTAGAAATCCAGCCATTTCGCCCAGGATAGCATTCACTCAGACATTCTGAACCCTGCCTGGAACCGAGAGGCAATTTGGAGGAGGAAGGCAGGCTGCTGGCAGGGAGCAGGGCAAACCTCTGCAAACAGCTGTCACGGGACTCAATCAACAGCCACCAGGTTAGCCTGAGGTGACACAGCTCGAGCATTAATGAGCTCACAGAGGGTGAACTATGTGGACAGGACGCTTTTAAACGAAGTAGCTACCTGAACAAATAATTAATTGTTAAAATGTACCGGAATCTTCTTTCCAAAGAACCACGCTTTAAGGCAGTATGTTGTTAGCTGTTATTGTTGTTTCATTCTTGCACAGGACGGCAGCTATTCACAGCCCACCTACGGATCACAGCATTCTCCTGCTCCACACTCTTCCCGCAAGCATAACTTGTGCCTTGCAGGATCCATATTTAAGCAGACATCTGTGTCCAGGGCACAGCGTCAGCCAGACGGGAAAGCTGCAGGGACAGAAAGGAGCTGCAGCCTCCTCTCCGCCAGTTCAGCTGGGGGAAAGGAAAAAAAACAAAAAGGGAAAAGAGGCAGGTGGGGCGAGCCAAAAGGCTGCAGGCCAGAGAGACTGCACACGAGCAGAGCAGACATTCGGTGCGGGGATCCAGCGTGCTCGCTGCCTCCGTCCTCCCCTCGGCTGGCGGGGCTCCAGCCGCAGGCTCAGCTCCCCCAGGGCCAGACCTCCGTGCGAGAACGCTGGGCGCACGTACCCGAGGTGCCCACGGCGAGGGCACATGCCTGAGAAATCACAGGGCTTAGAGGATTTGCTCCTTGCGCCTGCTGAAAAACCTCAAACCCTCTGTATCGGAGAGGCGGGCTCAGAGGAGAAGTCTGCGTCTGCCTCCTGCAGTTTTCTGGGCAACTCTCCCCTGCTGTGGGCTTTCCAGGGGGATGGCAGAGCTGTGGGATAAGTCCTCCCTTTGGTAAAATATTGCCATTTTTCTCACTTTGCTGGCTCGGGTTGAGCACGGATGGAGGAAAGACTGAAGAAATCTGTTTAGAGTTTCTATACTTTGTACGAAGCCTCTCTTGAGCCATCGCTGTCCTGTTGGCACAGCCAACTGGCTTCAATCGAGCTCTCACGCTGAGCTGAATCCATGCCTTCGGAGTAATTGGCGGAGGGATGTTTCTTTAGGAGGTGCTGGTTTCACAGGCTAGCAGCGAGATGGATCAGCTGCAACCAGCAGGAAAGACTGGGCTGAGCCTTTAAAAAATAGATTACTAGATAACAGTGAGAGAAAATAGGTCAAAGAGTAGGACAAGGGGGATGAAGCAGAGGAGCAAAGGCAGCCTAACGCACACTTTCAGCCGGTGCTCCTGCCACGGGCTGCGAGGGCCACGCCGCCGTCAGCTGTGCCAGACTTTCATTTCTGTCTCCAGCACAATCTAACGCGGTGACTCTCAGCCTTCCCACCCTGTGACCCCTTGTTGCGACACGAAAACAAGCCTTTGCAGGACTTCCCTCCTAGCTGGTCACCAAGAAAAGAGGTGATTGCTGCTCCTGACTCCTCCCGGGTTGTGACCTGCCCGGCTGCACGCACCAGGGCAGGGGACCGGCCTCGTGTCCCCCAGCCCACGGTCCCGCAAGGATCCTTCTGTCCTCCGTGGCGCAGCGAGGCTGTCATCACGAGGGCTGTGACCTAACCCCAGAGCTGAGAAAAGAGCTGTGCTGGAAGCCCTCTTGCTCCTCAGCTAGATGGTCACTGAAGGGTGCACAAGAGGAGCGTGGACATCAATCACCACAAAGGTTTGATCTTGGCCTCGTGTGCTGTCCTGGATTCCCTTTGTGGGCAGGCAGCCTCCAAAAAGGCTCCTTCAGCTGTAGGGAGACTGAGCCTCTTTAGAGAGACCGTAGCCCCTCAAGTGCCCATTGGGGTGGTAAAACTGCTGCACGGTGCTGAGGACAGACCCTGCTGGTGACACCGTGGTCTCCATGGCTGAGGAGTGGCACGGCCAGACCTCTGTGCCCCCAGCACGAGGGCAAACAAGCCATTGCTGCTCTCCAGCAGGCAGCCCCTGCCCTGCCAGGTACGAGAACGAACAGCTCACTCCCCTTTTCTGAGCCAGCACCTTGAATAAATACTTTAGCGCCGGGTATAAAGAGATCTGTTTATTTAAAGAGAATTATTCTGTGTGTCTGAAATGCAAAGAAATCCATCCATTCCCTTCCCAAACAGGCTGCCCATATAAGCAGAGAGGGATCAGTCCAAATGACCTTTTGAAAGCTATTATTTTTTTTGTCTAAGGACAGAGCCTGGTCCTAAAAGTCTGGAGTTATATAGCTCCTATAGCCACCTTAAAAAGGGATTTTAAAGATTTAAGCTATCGTGTGCTTTAGATGACACAGGGCAATAACCACTTTGTGATTTAATCACAGACAATAATAATTTGGTTCAGTGCATGATTCAGCTAATCCACAATTTGATAAACGTTCATCCTAAACTACAAACCCAAATAGCTTTCTGCAAATCCTGTTTGACACTTTAATGTTAAGACCGTATTTGATAAGCAATCTGTGCTGTACAAGAATATAGGGAGGGAAATTAGGAATTGTTATGCATCTATATGCATCCAAGACAGTAATTCAAAGAAAATAAAAATAAGCCTTTGCAATTACAGATAAATCTTTATGCAACAAGAAAACTAATAGGTTTGGCTGTGTCTACATCGGATTGATACATGCTACAACTCCCACAGCTCACAGAAAAATAGAAAAACCTGCTTTCCCCTGAAAGAAGGTTGAAACCACAACACAGACCCACTGTCTGTTTTTGCAGTGTCATTGATGCATTTACTTTCATTTTAACTTGGCTGAATGTTTTCGAGGGCTGCAACAGAATCTATCACTGTAATTCTGAGTAATTGTGAGTTTTTCTAGACTGATATCCAGGCCAGGCAGTTATAAATGTCTCAGTGCTTCTGTATCAGCATTCCCACTCATGATACCCCAGCAAAAATTATGGTGAGGAATGATAATAAACCCCAAATTGCGAAGAATTTTCTCTGACGCTCCACAGGGCAGTTCTGACACCCAGCTTGAAGCTCTGTAAAGGACACACACAAGGTGTGTCTGGCACCACAATATTTCTGCTTATCACACACACCTAAGGGACTTGGCATTTACCTCCAAAAGATGGGAACGATCATGAAAATAATTTTTTCCAGTCAGGGCCGTAAGTTCAAACGTGCTCTCACAGTGCTGCTGTGGGCAAGCCACATGCAAGCACAGGTCTGTGAGTCACAGCGTGTCCCTGGAGGGGAAAAGGGACACGACCCAGGCTGCAGCAGAGAGGAGCCACATGGGAAGGGATCATCCCACTTCAGCAACGCTGCCTGGCAGGTGGAGAGCAGAAACCAAACCAAGAGGCTTTGTCTGTGAGATGGCACATGCCAGCCACTGTCCAGGATCTGCAGGTGTGCAGGGACCATGGGGGACTCCAGGGAGAGCCATGGAGAGCTCTGGTGCTTGGAGAGCCCAAGATCCCAGCACTGCTCTCCTGGAAGACACATTTGCTTCTCGTGCTGTCCCTTCCCCATGGCACATTTCTCAGCTGTTGCTTCATTCTGCTGTTTCAATTGCTCTCTGCCACCTTATCTCTCTCATAAACCCTGATAATTGATATTCTCCTCTGCAAATCTTCAAGAATCCCAACACTACCATCAAAAGCTAGGATTCGGTTTGTAATATTTGCGCCCTTAAAATAGATGCAATTATAGATTTGTGTAAAACGTGAGTTTCTTTTTCCACATTCCTGTGTTTTCATGTTGTTAGTGGTTACGAGACATACTTTAGGAAAAACACTTCAGATTATTCATTTAAAATAATTAAATTATTTCTGATATAATCCCTGGATCTTGTGCATAAAGAAACATCTGGTACAGAGGTTAGAAAATAAATGTTCTTGGCGGGTTTTTTTTTTCTTTTGTTAAACAGATGTTGTTGATACAAAACACAGAACTGTAAATCACAGCCTGTATGTGGACACAGACTGTCACTACCGAGCCGAAATTTACTGTGGCTAGATAGAGGTTTGAAACAGCAATGAATCACTGGCTTACTGGCTTTATTCACGTGGGTATGGTTTCAATATCCTGACATTAAGCGCACATGTCCTTAAAGAAAGGACCTTCCAACGGCAGCCTGGGAGGCTCTGGTTCAGCTCCAGCTGTCTGGGGGTGGGAAGCCCAGCGGAAGGCCAGGGCAGCCCGTGTGCAGGGCAGCGTGGCGGTCTCTGCGTGCCCTCGCGGCTGCGGAGCGCCCGCGGCCGGCAGAGGGGCCGAGCTGCCCACGCAGCCCCAGCACCGCCACCAAAACGCCCCCAACTCCCGACAGCGTTTGGGCGAGCTCACCCATGGCTTGCGGGCCGGGCTCCCACCGAGCCCAGCTCCGCTTCCCGTTGGCTTTGTTTGGAGTGACCAGAATTCCGATGCCTCTCCGTTGGCTTTGTTTGGAGTGACCAGAATTCCGATGCCTCCACGGCCCCGTGCCATTCCCGCTCCCCCACGGCTTGCACCAGCAGGCTGAAGCCCCCGCTTCTCCCATTCCTCTTTTAATATTGATTTTCCTTCACAGAACACGCCAGCGGCGCACGCCAGACACCGAGCTGCAGACGGAAGGCAGCGGCACAAACCCCACCGCAGCATGAACACACCTGCAGCACCAGGGCACACACGATGCCTCCTCCGCAGAGACACGTGCACCATGCAGCTGGAGAGGACACCACCGATTTTGACCTGGTTTTGCCAATGTATCTGCTGGTTTGATCCCATGGATCAGGGTCTAACTCCATGGTTAAACTCCAAGCCATGACCTCTACTTCCTATCTTTTGTAGCACGGGATTCAGGAGCGTATTTGTTGAAATTTATGTTTTTGGGGTTTTTCTCTTCATGTTTAGCTTTACTTCTCTGGTCCTGTCACCTTGTATTTTCCAAGTACTGTCCATTTCCTGGCTTAACTTCAATTTGGTGTAACAGAATCCTTGGAAAATACAAAGACTCAGCTGGAGACTCGTTTTTCAGAGGCCCAGGACTTGACCTTGTTCTCAGCTTTACACAGGCAGAGCTGTGCTGATTGCAGCGCGATTGTTCTGGTTTAGGATACTGCCACAGCCGAGGCGTTCTGAATCCTGATCTGAATGTCCCTGCTTCAGGCCTGTTTTCACTCTGATGTATTTTGCACATGGGGCAGTAAGAAAGGACAACTGAGAGAAAAACACTTGTTTTGAAAATCAGTAAGAGTTATTGACTATCCACACACAGAACAGTTTTGTTAAGCAGTGACACAGTCATGCACAAACCTTGCACATGCACAAAACCACAGAATCATTAAGGCTGGAAAAGGCCTGTAAGAGCATAAATCCACATGCTCAAGGACCACTCAGAGGAGAGGAATAAAATCTAAGTTTCTCTGTGAAGCATCTCTTGACAGAAAAGCACCAAGCAATGGCCACCTTCCAGCCCTATGGGCTTGAACACTATCAAATTACTATCAACTTACTATCAGCTTACTATCAACCTGCTCCCTGACCTCTGGCTCTGCTCAGCTGCTTGCCTGTGGATTCCTCCACACAGCAAGAACAACTCCTTGCCCATGCAGGCACGATGGCCAAGGATTGGCACCATGGCAGCTCTGGCTGCTGCAGATCCCACAAGGTGCCACCTGCCCACTGGGATGGAAGAACAAAGCACTTTTATTCCCTTCAGGAACCAGCAAAACTGGGCCCTTAAGGTGAAACATCCACTCATTCAGGTTTGTGTCTACTGTGCTTTGTTTTCAAAGCCGCAGGAATAGATCAATAAAATAAAAAAACACAGCGGTACTTTGTGACCCTTTATCTGCCTATACTACATTTTTCATTTAGTGCTCTTGCTAGGAAATATTAAAATGGATCCTCTTTAAAAATCTACTTGTTTTTTGTTTTTTGGGTTGTTTTTTTTTGCAGTCCAGCATTTAAAATTAAACTGAATTTTCACTTGAGAACAAGCAGACCCGAACTTAGGATTTTCCTTCAGCAACACCCAGCAGAATGAAAAACAGAAACAAAACATTTTAATCACATGTGTATAAAATACACAGGGTTCATTAAACATGATTTAAAGTTGCCTGTTTGTTTGGAGGCTCTTTAGAGCTCCTACTACCCCGAACTCACAGAAGTGTAATGTGCTTCCTGATGTATTGAATTTTGGAGGATGGCTGTACTGGGTTCCATTATATATAAATTGGATGCAGCCAATTTACAATCTCCGATATATACTTTTATCTCAAAATGCCCTGTGAGGCAATTGTGTAAAGTACTTTATCAGGGATTGTTGTTGGTAATATTGCACGAATTCATGATGTAAAAAATAAATCAATGTCATTTAAATTGAACAAAATGGTTCCTATTTTTTTTCTTGTAGAGCATTTTTAACCATCTTCTCAACAAATTTGTTCAATAAATACTGTATGAAACAAACATTTTGCACTTTGTCCCACAGATGCAATTTGCCAACCTGATTGATTTCTTTCTCTACAACTAATCTGATTTCTTTAGGCTATATATCTTCTCTTTTATTAAAGATGATGCAATCTTAGCTTTTTATCATACACGTGTCCACCACACAAAAAAAGAGAGCAGAATCTCTTGCAACCAGCCTTGCAACCAAATAGAAAAGCCTGACACAAATCTCATAAAGCTGATCCCAAAAGATAAATGGCACAATGAGACCAAAGTTACACAGATTCAGAAACTTATCCATGCAGAGTAATATGGGCCAGTGGATTTTTATTCCCATGACAGATATGGCAAACGAGTAACTTCATCATATCTGTAGCACCTTGTGAATCAAGCTCACGCTAATGTTGCACCAAATTCCCCCAAACCTTGCCATCTCTGCACTCTGAGAGGTCAGAAGCAGAACTGCATTATTTGTAGCCTTTCCTTGGTTTACATCTCATAGAATCTCAATGCTGTGTTTTGAATCCAAACAACTTTAGGCCTGTTTACTTCTAAAAGGAGTTCCTGGTAAGGCAACAAACTCAACTCCCTGTTCTTTTACTGACTGCCCTCATATCTTTGGGGAACTCCATAGTCCTTCCCTTTCTCAGCATCTGCAGTTATCTGCCTTGGCTGTGGACAATTTTTCAGCCTCTCTCCCATTCAAGCAGCCAGAGGCTTAGTAGCACTGTAATACAAAGAACAATAATTGCTTTCAAATGTTGCAATAATATTCTCAAAGAGCACTGAAGCGTTTTGTGTCTGTTGCTTCTCCCATCGAGCGGAATCAAATGAATTCATCTGACACGTTTTGGGATCTGCTCATCACATTGTTCCTCTGGGGTTCAGCTTCTTATCACTAGCTGTGATCCCAGTTAAGGTCCAGCTTTCACTAGGCAAAGCCCTGCACAGCCAATCCCGGGAGAATCGGGGCTCTGTCACTGCCAGAATTTTAAGTGCAACAGTAGGTGCCTATCCAGTGCCTTGGAGAGCCTTTCCATCCCTTGGAATCGTGGACTAAAGGTCTGCCCACACACAGATCCATCTCAAGCCACAGGCTTCTTCAACAAAGGGATAAAAGATGGCTTTTGCAGGCTGCCTGGAAAGCTAACAGCTCCAGCCTCTGGCAGGTCGAGGCGAGAGCGGATTCCAGCTGGGAACCGCAGCCCGTGTCCTGCCAGCAGCGCCGCTCGGCTCCAGGGTGCTCCAGCTGGAACACCTCCACTCCCTGTTCCTGGGGATGTGCAAGTTTCAAGGAACACGGCCCTGTGTCCAGACCCCTCCTCGAGTTTTTAAGGCCAGCAGCAAGCAAAAAAACAGGAACCCAACTCAGCTCATTTATTTTGATGTGCAAATTGAACGAGTTGAAGTTGGAAGGCAGACAAGGAGGCTGTGACTACACGGTATTATCAAGGCAGAATCCGTCTTCATAGAAAAATCTTTGAAGTCTAAATACTGGTCAACAGACAGGTGGCCAAATCTTGAAAATACAGAGGAAATCAAGCTAAGCTTACAAGTGAGCCACCATAATCACAGGGGCCAAAAAGACTAGGTCTGGGTAGCATCAAACTACTTGATGCTGGATCTCAGGGGGAAAAAAATCCCCAAATATCAATGAATATACTTTTAAGGAGTTCTAGGCTCCACTCTATAACTTGGAATTACATCACAGCTGTGTATTCAGAAGTGATTTCAAAGGAAAGAGGGAAACAGGGTTGTGCTGGTGCTGGGACCCGTCTCTTTAGGAGGTCACAAGAATGTGAGGGGCTGAGCAGGGACAAGGGCTCTGTGCCACGGCCATTCCCTCCCCGAGTCAGCTGGGGGGTGAGAGCCATCCCCATCCCCTCAGCACACACAGCAAACCTGCCTGTGCTGCTGCACCTGCCCTGGAGACCAATCTTTCTCCTGCTCCAGCTAATGGCATCGTTTCTAAGGAGGCAGGATCACATCCATGGTTTCTTCTCCAAGCAGCAGCAGGATAATTAATTTTGCCTGTCTGAAAAGGATGTATATAAACATAAAACCACTGAAACCTCAAGCTTTTGCAAGGAGGTACCAAATGAAGCCCACCTTTCCCTTTATTTTCCCACGTCTCACGCACCACTGAGCCAAGCCGGCCAACTAAATTATTTATGGCAGACCAAAGAGCCCAATGCTGGAAGAGGCAGAGCCCTTCAAGTAGAAAAGAAGATACTCAGCTCTCTTGAAGAATAGGAGCTTTGTGCAGAGATGCAAAGTCCTCACGTGATGCTAACTTTTCACGCTTTGAGAAACACAAATGAGCAGGAAAGCAGCTAATTAGGCACGTTACTGTGATTGCTTATTTTATGAAGTGGAGAGGGAGGTGTTCAGCACTTTAATGAGATAATAGCATAGAGACAAAATTGTACAGAGAAGCAAAAATAGCAATGGTCTACCTACAGAAATGAACATTATTTTTGAGCAACAAGAAAAGCAACAATAGAAGAATAATTCAGTACCTAGCAGCAGAAATAACAGTACCTCAATTTATTCTGTACATGTAAAACCTGGATAACACTTGGATATATGAGGGTACAGGGACCTGCCCTCATACACCCAAGCAGTGGCTGGACCTGTGCAAAGCACAGTTTCAGCTCTGTTTCAGTGGCCATCACTCAACAGTGATCACTCTGAGATCCTCTGTGGATTTGGGGCAGGCCTTGCCGCAGGAAAAGGACTTTCTCTGGGACCTGGACACCTAATCTGAAGCCCTGGACTCCCCACAGGGCCTGTGGCCACATGGAAGGACACAGGGAGCTGCGTTCTCACTCGCTCTTCTATTTTGAGCACAACAAAAAATGGGAGCCGTAAATCATCTATTTAGGCGTATTTCTTTAATTGCTTATTTTATGAAAACCCAACTGCAGACAAAACCAACACTGCATTTCCTAGGAAATGAGCCTGTCTGCGAGACCTCAGATCTTATTTAGCAGCCAGCTTTTGTGCTCTTGGTATTACTGCCATGGTAAGTAATTACTCGTAACGTGACATGCATCGTATCAGCCTTTTAAAAGTAATTAAGAAAAAGTTGCATTGCTTAATGATATGTACATACATCTTATCCTTGCAAGTTTGGCTTTGATAACATCTGCTAGTTTCTGGAGCAAAGCCAGTCTTAAAAAGTAAAATAACCCAGCCCTAACAATGGGAGCATTATTAGCTTCCCAAAAGCTATAAACTCCATGCCCCACTCCAGCAGAACATTTGTGTGCTCAAGTCCTGTAAGGCGTTTCAAGGCTGTGAGCTGCCAGATCAGAAAGTTTCTGTTGAACTAGAGTTTATGATAATGAAGAAGCCTTAAGAATCCAGTTTATTTATAGTGAGGCAGTTTAAGGGCTGCAGCTCACCGTCCCTGGCAGATTCAGCTGCAGCAGCTGAAGGGGTCACCCACTGCTCCCTGCTCGTATTATCCCACCTATAAAGAGGCAGCAGAACCCGTGCCGTGTCCTCTCCTCGACCAGCGCAGTTCAGACTGGCGTGACTTCAGTGGCCATCAATTTTCACATTAGTTTTCACATTTCACTCTGGGCTGTGAACTGCAGCAGCCCAGGAGTGAACAAACACATTCCTGGTCCTCACTGCGGCAGAAGGGTCTGGTGGACATCTGGGGGAGGAAACTCCTGAATTGTCTGGGATGAATCACCAGAGTGCATGTGAAAAGCACATGCAGTGTCTTCCCCAGATTCCCAGCGCCCGTTCTGCAGCATTTATGCTGCCTTGGGTTGACATTTCTCTGCTTTAGGTCATTCTCTCTACCCATACAGTGTTTTGTGATCCTTGGATGTAATAAGAATATCTATAGAAATAGCAGGGAAAACTTTTACCTCCAAAATTCAAAAAGGTGATGGATAACAGAATAGAAAAATTTTGGATGTCAGAACTTTTTTTTCTTCCTTCTCCAAAGAAGCTTTATTTTAAGAGCAGAGGTCAACAGCCCTCTTAGTAGGTATTATTTTATTACATTCTTTGACAAAAATTGACAGCAGTAAAGAACAGCTTGTTCCACAAACCCCCATGCTGTCAGCATGCCCTTCCCCTTTCTGTACAGCACTTTTTCACTGTCTCCACCTCTCCTGCCTGGATTTCCCTTGGAGCTGCCTCCCCTAGAACCTCCACGTGGTCTGCTCGGGTATGGCCACTGACTCTGTCGGCCATCAGGGTTTGGCATGGGTGAAATGCCATTTTTCTCACTAAGTAACCCCGGAGCAACCTCTCCCAAGGTGTGAGGGGACGGGCAGGCAGCCTCCTGACCCACAGCTGTTGGGCTCTGTGGGCGCCCTTGGCTCACACCTTGGCTGTTTTGACAGTCGGCTCCGTCTGCTAGGGTTGGCCAGAATGAGAAAAGGTCCTTTTGCAGGGTGTGCTGGGCACCGTGCGCAAGCAGCCCTGGCTCCAGGACAGAGCTTCTCCCCTCGCCCCGCTCCTGTAGCGGGGGTCACAGCCCCATGGAGCGGCTCTGGCCACGAGCTGGGCCCTGGGAGCAGCCAGGAGCTGCCATGGCTCACATCACACCTCCCCTCCCGAGCTGGGAACTGGGAAACGCAGAGCAGCGAGGCAGGAGAGGGGAGGATGGCGAGGGAAAAGCGCTGGCGCTGCCCAGCACACAGCACAGGCAGCGTGACAACAATTGTGAGGCTTCTCAATGGCTCATTTGGCATTATTCCCAGCGCTGCTTTTGAATTTAACACCCACTTCTGGGTATCTAATAGAAAAAGAAGGCAAAACCATGAGGCTGGAGGTAGGAAGAACAGAAACAGCACCGGTTCAAAGGAGCACTAAATTCAGCCGAATTTTCAAACTTCAGCATTTAAAACCAGCAAACAAAACAATCAGAAAGTTTCAAAAGGGGAATGCATTCTTCCTCATGACATGGCTAAATGCTTCTTTTATTAAATAATTCAAAAGAAAAAAATAAAAAAAAGCAGACACCTTCAAAATATTTAAAATAAACCAGTTAAAATATTTTGTCATGCGACCAATGTCAGGTAATTGCTATGCCACAAAAGTGCTTTTAAAAGAACTGAATCAGAAGACAATTGCTCAGAATTTCAGGCTGGTGTTGCTCAACCTGTCTCTGCTGTTTCCTCCCTGCCACACTGATGGAAATAAAAGGTCCACAGTCCCAGTGACCATAATGGAGAGCAGGAGAACAGAACCTTTAATTTCCTAGCAAAGATTGCCTTGCTTTAGAGAGAGGGTCTAATTCATGGCAGTATCCTTTACTCTTAGGAGCACAGGCTGGTTTTAGAGCAGTTTTCAGCTGACTGAGGAGTTACATAATTGCACCAATTACATCCAATTACATAATTAGGGTAAATAAGTAATAATATAATTAGGTGCTGTAATTATGTAGTTATGACAGGTAGCACTAATGCTGATAAAAGCCATTATGAAACTTGCTAAGAACTGTGGACAGAGCATGCGAGAATGAAACTTCCAGGGCTTCGTTTACTAAAGTCTTTCATTCTTCCAATGGGCAAAATAATTAATTTAATTACTATGCCAATAGCCTTTTATTTTTGCAAATGGAGGCACAAATCATAGGCTAATTCATATCTCTGTTTAGCTGCAAAAAATTCAGTAGCTAATCATACCCTTTTTTTTTAAACCTCCATTTATCTATTTACAGCTACCAAAGCTCAGGTGAAAAGTGTGTGTACAAATTACACCTCTGCAAAGTGAAGTATAAAAGTTTGGATATTAACCTTCATTGTTCCAGTTATCACATTAAACTGTCTCCTCTGACAAATGGACATGAGGAACATTCAAAGATTGCAGTATCGATGTAATACGGGTTACGTGCATCTCTGGGTTTGCTAGGGATGCTGTTTCTGCTCAAATGGGTCACATGAGCAGGGGTTTTTCTACAGGAATGAAAATTCAATAGGGGAATCATTCATGCAGGTTCTCAGTGCAAACACAAGGCATGCAGCCAGCTTTTCAAAGTTTCTGTCTCTTTAGATATTGTGTAATACCTGTCTGACTTCATAAAAGAGGCCTGGAGAGCAAACAAATAATAAAACCTACTGCCCCTCTTTAATATTCATTAATATTTCACCCAATAACTGATAAAAGATAGTGTGCAAGAAGAAAGGGCATTGCTGGAAGAGCTGAAGTGCTTTATTCTCACCAACATCTCCATAAAGCTTGAGGTGTATAAACTGCATGTTGCTTTACAATATTATGCTTGACACTTTTTCTAAACAGAAAAAAACCACAGAAAAATTAATACCTTTCTTTATGAAAGCTGGATAGCTCCTGACCAATTCTAGCACTGCTCAGAACAGTATGCTAAGCACTCAAGCAAACACAGAGCTGCTGGGAAAACCAAAATCACAGGGAACATTTGCAGATTGCAGAGACTATGTCCACAGTCCAGAGCAAGAAAGCAAAAGAAAGGCTCTCCCCCAAGGTCTTTTGAGGCCAGAGATAATGGGAATGGCTTGAAACAAACCACCCCTGGAACAGAAATACAAGTGAACCTGGAAACCTGCAAAAATCTTGCCTTTGAATGAGAGGTGTGCACAACATCACTCGTGTTTCTTTCCCGTTCTTGAAAAAGAAAACTGGAGAAGTGAACTATGATGTGTAAATAACTCCCATCCGTTTTGGCACCCAGCCTTTCAAATAATATTCCAAAACAAGAAAACCACAGTATTCCTGGTTTTTTATCTGTTGTGCTGTCAGCAAGCCTTCAAACCAGATGCTTCACTGTTTGCTGGACAAATGATACACAGAAAAGACTGAGAGTCATAAAGCAGACAATCATATTTTTGGGTCTGATGAGGCTGGGCGATGGAGAAAAGAGACAATCAGAAACTGCAGATGCTTCTCCTGGTGCTTAGTTAATACTGATAATTATTCAAATGTTACATTTTGCAATACTTTGCAGACAGGAGTAGCCAAATGCAAACACTAATTGGTTTCTAATTGCAGCTCTAGGGGCAGTGAGGATGATACTTGGAGCTAAATTCAACTATTAAAGTTACTGCAACATACTCCAAAATTTTGACCTATGTGTATTTAGGGATAGATCTGAGCACTGAAGATTGGATTTGGGTAGAAGTTCTCTTTAAGTGATCTGGCTGTGAAAACACGGAACTGGGGTTTGATCCGTTAAAGCTACAGAAGCAGCCATAGAAGGCATTCCTAATAATAACAAAAACTAATAGAACGAAGAGAGTTCTTCCAGGAGTATGATTCACAGAGTTTTTTCAGCCATATTCTATATAATATGAAATATAAAATCTCATTCCACCTTGTCCTTTTCAAACAGGTCCCGAAACTGCCCAGCTATTCCAACCACCCTGTATTTATAAGTATTTCCTGCAATCCCATACACCCCCAATAAGCCTTATTCAGCAATGGGTCAGCTCCCCTGGCAAGCCCCTTGTGAAAGGTTAATTTGAAGTCTCTTTTCTGCCAATCCTAACCAGGATGTGGTTTCTTACTTGGGTCTTGGTCACCTCTCCCAGCATCACAAGTTTGGTCGCTCAGCTTTCAGGCTCTCACAGAGTCTGAATAATCTTCTCTCTCTGTCTTCCTGACAAAAGCCATACTCAGGCTGAATTAGTGCATGGAATGCAGCACATCTCACGTGCCTGTGGTGTAATTTCATTACCATCAGGCTGTGTTTGAGACACACCAAACACATCTGCTGCAGCAGCTCATGTGTTTGATAGCTGCAAAACTGCCTCTGAGAGTTTTCCTTTTGAATTTTCTTTTGGTCCTGAGCAAAGCTGCATCTCTAAATCTCTTCTTCCAGTCAAATATCATACTTCATTCTTCCAGTCAGATTATTTTCTTTAATTTCTTAGTATTCCTTGTAGCATGTGATATACAGTAAATTCTCTGGCTCCAAGAGAAAGGGTCCTTTTTTTTATTCACTTCAGAAGTTCCAATAGCTTCTGCTATGCAGCACTAGTACTTCTGCAGCACACATTCCCTGGATTTTGTACTGGGAATTTTAAACTACACAAAAACACAATTCCTAATCTCGTACCAGACACTTGTAGTTTGTTCAAACATTTATTTCCTTTTTTTTTTTTCTCCCACTCCACCATTTATACTTTCAGTCCATGCAAGCTTTACACTTCTAGGTCCATCATCCTTTATGGAAGGTCCAAAATAACCTTTAACTTTATATATACTCATGGAAAAAACAAGTCTTCCTTCAGAGAGTTTAATAATCCCAAAAACTGGATTACTGCTAACCAGTTAAACCACCAGCATTCTGCCACAGCGGAACAGGGGCTTTGAGAAATCAGTCCAGTGCTAGAGGTCACATGATATTTTGGTGTTTTTCTCTTATTTTAGATATTCATACAGGAGTTCCAGCCATTGATGCAGAAGTGAAAAATACATTAGTGAATTACACATCAGAAAAGTCTAACCACTGCTACCACAGGATGAATACACTTACTGTGAATATTAATGCATCTCTTGGAATTCAACATTAATACTTCACATACATACCACAAAGTTTAAAATCTTACAAACACTGCAGGGAGAGGAAGAGGAGGAATGAACAAACGAGACAAGCCCCAGCATCTGATTCCACAAATTAAAGTGTATTTCTGAGATAAGCTAAAATATTTCCACGGACAGGACAACTTGCCACTATGAGTATTTTCTTGTAATGCAACGGAGTCTACAAGGATTTTTTTTTTAGATTTTCTGCCTCGCCCACCACACTACAGAAGTGTAGATCCATCACTGCCTACAGTATAAACACTCTGAGCTGGGCAATGAGATTGATGGTTCAAAATTGATGGAAATAGGCTGTTCCTCTGTACCTGAGCACTGAATTCCCATCACCTGCCACAGCACCTTCTCTTTAGTGGTAATAGCACTCACAAAATTTCCATTTGACTGCAGCAATCAAGCACACATTCCTGTCTAAACACAACCATTTCCACTAATGTGAGTTCTTCACGGTAAACTCCACGTAAGCCTGCATGGTGGTGGAGTCATCTCCAAATTTAGCCTGCTCCCGATTAGGCATCTTGTCCAAACCAACCATTTGCGCTCTCAAGGGAGTGAGAAAGGTGAGTGAGCCCAGCTACCCTGGACACCCATCTGAAGGCAGGATAAATAACCCATCTTTCTGCACTGACAAGGCAGAAAGGAGCTGGGATCGACTGAAACCCAGCACCTGACCTGAAGAGAGCTGAAGTGAAAGGAGAAGAATCTTCCCCTTGGCTAAACTGGGGACTCAAAGGCCACCCAGCATCTCAGCAATGAGGCTGGGCAGTGTGTCCAGTCCAAGGCCTGGTGAGGGATAACAGAGAGAGTCTTGACAAGGAACGTGGCTCCAGAAACGCACAAACAGCGAAGGCTGATGCGTGTTTGGTGACAGCCTCCACTGGGATCCAGACAAATGCCAGCTCTGCAGCCACAGAGCCCGGCACGGGCCCTGAGCAGAGCAACACCTGCCAGCAAGCCCACAGGAAGAATGTGCTGCCCCAGAATATCCCAGCAGGCAGGCAGAATTCCTCAGAAATGAATTCCCAAGCCAGGCAGCCCCGATAATCCATCCCTGTCACTCACCAGCACGGACCCTCTTCGGCAGCAGGCTGGACACAAAATGCAAAATGCAAACCTCTGTGGGCCAGAGCCATCACATTTCTCTCTCTGAACCCAAGCACTCTCACTGCTTCACAAGGCAGCTCCTGCAATCCCTGTGGCTGCCCTGCTTGCCCCTCTCACCAGCTTGCTCAGAGCAGCCACAGGAGACAAGCAGCAGCCCTGAGCGCTGACCCTGCGTGTCGGGGCTCAGCAGGAGATGGAATTTTCCTGGACAGCAGCCCAGAGACACCGGACAAAGCTGGAGCAGCAGCAGATGTTGTGATGCCTGCTCTCCTGCCCCAGCTTTGGCTAATGAGGCAGCAGAGCCCACAGAGCATGAGAGCAGCGACGCCGAGCTGGAGACCGCAGCCTGCGCCTTCATCTTTTTCATTATGTTCAAGGCTGGGTTTTGTTGCGGGCTAAGGCACGTGAAAAGATCTTTAAAAATACAGATCGATGCCTCCTGTTGTTCAGAGAGAGAGGGGGAAAAGAAAGATATTCTCTGCTCTAGCTGCAAGGAGCATCTCTCAGTTGCCTAAAGCACATGCCCAAATTGACTTACCACGATCATTTGTGCCACGTAGCTCTCTGGGCCCGTGTATTCAGTTGGATCTTTAACTTTGACAAGAACTATAAAGTACAAATAATGCCACATGTTGTGTTCTGCCTTGATATGCTCCTCAAACGAAACGGTCTTGTTATCAAATTTGTCTCTCTCCAGCCCTGCAAAAAAGAGATGAACATAAAGCCAAAAAATAAACTTCAACATAAAAATACGCAAATCTGTTAAATATGTTAAAGGAACCTAACTTAATTTAAAGGATCATAAATTTGAAGGATCTTAATTTAGAAGCTAGAACTGCCAGGCAAGAAACACCAGGCCAGAAGGCATTCCTGACAGAAGTCTTTCAACGCAGCATTTATTCTGCTTTGTGATATTTCCTCTTAATAACAATAACAATATAATAAATGTTACAGTTTTACAGTGCCTTCTATGCTGAGGGCTATAAAGTGGTTTACAAGTGCTGGCTCTGGCTCTTTCTAGATGTATACTGGGAAGCACACAGCGTGCAATCCAGGTCCTGATCTTCCAAAGATTTATGCACACTTTTAGCATCCAGCACATCAGCAGTCCCACTGAAGCTGGATTGTTTGTGCAGGATTAAACCTGGCAGAGAGGGTGAGTCTCTGCAGCTCTGCTGTCACACAGCCTTGACAGAGCTGTAGTCGTAGGAAATTTTTTGTTTTTTCCCTGTAGTGGGTCAGATCCCTGAAGAAGAATACCAGAAGTGAGGAAGGACAGGGATCACCAATCACCCCATGGCAGAGCTCTCCTCCCTGGATCTCTTGTCCATTCACCAAAGACGTTGTGCCCTGCACAGCGTTCATCCCTGTCGGTACAACCATGGAAACAGCACCCAGCCTACAAAAATGCAGGTATTTCTGAAGTCCCCCAGGGAGTGCAGGCCTGCCCCTCTTTGTGAGTGCACTTCAAAATAAGTGATTTATCCGTGGGCTTTGTGGGGATGATTCCCACCGAATTCTTTTGTTCCCTGCTTCGTGTCACCTCCTGAAATGGGCAGTTCCTGCCGGTGCTCCCCGTCTGGAAGGCACTGTGCTGTGAAATAGAGGCTGCACTTTCCTCTGCAGCACACTCTGTGAAACACAGTCAGCAGCTGCCCCAACTCCACCAGTGCTGATGATGCAAGCGTGAAACTCGGCTCTTCTACCTCACATTCTGGGTGGAGACTGTGAAACCACCTCAGCAAAGCGAGCTTTTCATTCATAAACCAAATCCTTTTCCTACTGAGAGGGAATAAATTTGCAATCACGCTCTGGCGTTTTATAGATTTTCCTTGCAGAAGATAACCACACCTGAGATCCAAGCTTTATTGATTGAGAAATAGATCATTTTTACTCTTCAAATATCTCAACAGATCAGTAACACCTACCACAGATGAAACAGGTGGTCTTTAGTATCTCCTCCTTTTTCTGCTTTTCACTCCTGAGATCAGCAAATGTATCAATGATGACTCCAAAGATCAGGTTTAGAACAATAATTATGACAATGAAGTAAAACAGAAGATCATAAACAACTCGTGCAGCAAACAAGGGCTCCTGCAATAACAAGGTTGCAATAAGGTATAAAAATAGCGCACCTCTAAAATATTAAACAACTTTTTCACATTAGCTCAAGCATAGCTACGGATCTTTCTTTTCACATGCCAAATTCTGCTAGCCTTACTCACAGAACTAGAGAGGGACTATCTGTGTGTCCCAAGTCCTTTTCTTCACCACGATAGAGATTTAAAGCCACCCAATTGCTGAGTTTCCCACATATTCATGGAGATAATAGCATTACCCTTTGTGAAGTGCTTTAATGTAATTAGCATTAAATAGCTGCTAAGTGGCAAGGGTCACTTTCAAAGTCTGTAAGTGCTTACAGACTCCACTGAGGATAAACTTTGGCTCCTGCAGAACCTCCCAGTCTGTGAGACAGGATGCAGACTCCTACTAGCTGCACAGGGAACTTTTCCATCCAGATTTGAGTTGTCTCTGGACTCCTGCAAGCCTTGCTGAGATCCTACTTCACCCTGAATTTATTTGTAACACATGTTACATGTGTTATGGTGTGGCTCATCAAGCAAAGTGCTGCCAGATTGCCTTTATTTGTGATGTTCTTTTTGAACCTAAATGAAAATGCATAAACCCACCCAAATACTAAGGGAAGTCCTTAAATCACTGAATTTTTGAGGAAACTTCTGGAAGAGAAAATATGCCATAATATATGAAATTTTGTTTTGACCTTCATGCTGGTTGAGTACAAGTAAACAACAGGACCTACTCCAGGGCAGATGCCATGCTTGAATCCAAGCTAAAATGTCCAGGTGGAACCTCCTGGGCTCAGTCCCTGCCCTGGGCTCAGTCCCTGCCCTGGGCTCGGTCCCTGCCGTTCCTCTTGTTATAAATACACATTAAAGTGTTGGCTTTTCGCAAATAATGAGTGTTATGTGTATAATACTAACCTTTATGTTGTAGAAATGTAACCATTATTAAATGCTTTTCTTTTGTTCTACCTTAGAAATAGCTGAAAAATAACTAACCAAAGATATGTTAAAATACAACTAACAAATTATAAGCTTAACTAGATAAGCACAGATGTGATGACTTCAACCCCAGGAAGCCAAAACTCCAGCCCCAAGGACAACCTCAGATAAACACAGAAGTGAGAACTCCAGCCCCAGGACAATCTCAAATAAACACAAAGGTGATAATTTCTCAGGCAATCTCAGATAACCACGATAAGACAGACCCCTGTTCCCAGACATCCCATCCACAAATCTTCCAAGAATCAACATACGGAGGAANATAAGTATGAATATACATATTTACCTATGACTATGTAACAGGCTGATGCAATAAAAAATGTAGATAAAGAGAGGGTCTCATCAGGTCCGGTGTGCTCTTGGCTCGGTGCCAAGGGTTGCCCAGCATCCCCTGAATGCTGTAATCCTTTTGCTCTATCCTTTGTCCCTTATTGTTATTCCCTATTAAAAACCTTTACATTTAGCAGGAGACTGGACCTCGTTTTTAACACTGCTGCCATCGCTGGCCCCGGAGCAGAGCCCGGATCCTCCCTGCAGCCAGGGACAGCCAGGGCTGGGGGCTCCTCTGGAGGCTGAGCAGCCCCAGCTCCCTCAGCCTTTCCCTGTCAGAGATGCTCCAGCCCCTCAATCATCTCCAGGAGCTCCGTGTGTGTCCGAGAAGCCCAGAACTGGACACAGCTGTCCAGATGTGCCTCGCCAGGGCTGACTTCTCAGCAGTGCTGTGAGGGTTATATTCTGCACTTTTCCACAAGTGGTAAACAACTATCTAGAGGTCCTTTCTTCAACTATCATCATCACACCAAGCTTAGCTCTTCCCATTAAATATCCCATCTGGAATATAAAAATTACATGGATAAATCAACTGTGTGACATGAGATCAAACTAGATACAAGCACTGTCTATAACCTCCAAAAATTGACTTTGGCATTCATGAGATGCACAGGGAGTAATGCATTTCCTCGGCCAAAACACTCACATCTTTGGAAGGCTTTCTGAGCACGTCTCCCACACCACCACCGTTCCTCAGGCCTTGGTTTAGCACGGTCACAATGCACATGAGCAGGGTGTCACAGGTCCTTTCTATTCCATCCTCCTCTTCTTCACCTGCAGACGGGAGAGTGGCAGCCTTAGGAACCACAGCATCAAACAATCACTCAACGGACAAAGCCACAATTCTGTGTTAGAGAAAGCGACTGCAAGACACATCTGCCTCTCATATTCCTCATCCAGAGCCTCATGGATCATCCCCACCCATGTGCACATCGCTGCTGGTGACATTCTTAGGCACATCAGGCACACTTAGCCTGAAGAGAGAAGGAGGAAATCACAAGCAGTGCTCCCACCAAAGCTGCTAATGACCCAGAGCTGCCATCTCTACTCATGGGAGCGTCCCCTCTCCTTGCAGTCTTCCCACTGCTTTTACAGTGGGCCCCCTAAAACAGCACAGACAAGAAGCAATACAAACAGAGAATTAGAAGCACATTTGTAAAAGGATTGTCTTCCTGTGAAATCATTCCTCTACCTACTCATGTACAAGCCAAGTCATGTTAGCATTTCAAACCATGAAGGAGGGGCTGGCTTTTGTACGAGGCAACGTGTCCATGATTTTTCCACCGGCACACGTGCCCAAGCACAGGTCTGACAGACATTAAATGAAAGGTTCTCCCTGACCTCAGCCTGAAAACCTGGATTCTGTTCCTATCTCTGCCGCAGAGCTGCCGTGTGGTTTTGGCCGAGCCACGGAGGGTACTGTTGTGCAGAGATATTGGAACGTGCAGAGGAGCTGGGCTGGAACACCAGCCCTGGGGGACTCTGTCCACCTCAGCCAGGGTCCCACTGCAGCTGCACCCACTGCTCCCTTTGAACAGCCCTGCTTGGGCTGTGTCCTGCTGCCTTGGGCTGGGATTCCCATTCCCCTGCTCCCTTTGAAGAGCCCTGCTTGGGCTGTGTCCTGCTGCCTTGGGCTGGGATTNGGGCTGACGGCTTAGGTCTGGAATTCCCATTCCCCTGCTCCCTTTGAAGAGCCCTGCCTGAGCTGTGTCTTGCTGCCTTGGGCTGAAGGGTCAGGGCTGGAATTCCCATTCCCCTGCTCCCTTTGGAGAGCCCTGCTTGGGCTGTGTCCTGCTGCCTTGGGCTGAAGGCTCAGGGCTGGAATTCCCATTCCCCTGCTCCCTTTGGAGAGCCCTGCCTGAGCTGTGTCCTGCTGCCTTGGGCTGGGATTCCCATTCCCCTGCTCCCTTTGGAGAGCCCTGCCTGAGCTGTGTCCTGCTGCCTTGGGCTGAAGGCTCAGGGCTGGAATTCCCATTCCCCTGCTCCCTTTCTCTCTAGGGACACGCTCGCTTAAGCGGGGAAGGCAGCGATCCACGCTCGGTTTGCTCCATGCGCTCATTGTAACGTGGTTTAATAAATGACAACATCCTGCTGTGAGAGTTGACTGAAACACATATTTAACAGCCCCAAACCGCCACATCTGGGGCACCGAGATAGACTCCGATAAATTGAATTGGCTGCAAGCGCTCGCGTTACAGACAAGTAATTTGGATTTAAATTTAATTTTGGATTTGGGTTCCCAAATTGTGGTGCATGCATCCCGGCTGGGATGGGCAGGACAGCGGTGGTGTCTGCTGCTTTTGCCACCACTGCTTCTGCTCCACAGGCAAATTAAATGAGAAAGAACTCCCTATTTAAGGAACTCTGAGCAAAAAGAAAAGCAAAAGCAGACATCAGGACAGACTTCCCTGTTAAACTATATGGGCATTACAGACTCTACTCTCACAAATAATCCCAGATTTAAAAATAAATGCTTAAATATTGAAACTGAAAGGATTGAAACAAGAAACCTTTTTTATCCAGACATATCTAGATTTTTTTTACTAGCAAAGTGATGTTATTCCTACCAACTAATCTTTGCTGTTGTATCCTGCCACTATTCCCTCCTTTCAAACAATACTCCACCTTTTTTTTTTTTGAGCTGTGCTTGAGAAGGAGACTATCCACAAAATGAATTAAAAGCCTTGGGAAAAGCCACAGCTTCTACTTCCTTTAGGTAACTACAATATTTTCACTGTTCACAAGACCAGACTCGGGTGCTGGAAGCAGCAGATGATCAGAGTCTGGTGAACAGAGAGGATAAACCGGGGCTGAGAACTGGAGAGAGGGGAGTTACCTACCAGCAGCCCTAACAGACAACTCCCCGTGCCCACTGAGATGCTAATTCAGAGCCAGCCAGGCTTCAGAGAAACCAGATACATCACCTTGCACATCGTGTAACACAGAGTCAGCATCCCACACTGCACCCAGAAAAGCAAGCTCAGGCTGCAAGGTCTTTGCCAGAGAACCAGACAGCCCAAAGCTGGCAGAAACCTCCAGTGCAGCAATGTAGGCTGTGGGGAGTGTGCAGATTTCCTTTTTTTCTGTTTGATTTCCACTCCCAGATGGGGAGCAACAAGAGCTGCCTTCCACCTGGGAGCCAGGCACTCCTACAGGCACATGCTCTGTTTTCAATGCTCAAAAGCATTCACAACCCAGGCTCAGCCCCTCCAGCCACCAGCTCTGCCCATACTTGAACGAAAGGAGTGGATCTGTAGAGTGGATCGTTGTTAAGGACCCAATATTGACACGAATTGAGGCTCAGGGGGGTTTATTTGCAAGCAGTTCCACCCTGGACAGTGTCTGGGGAGTGTCTGGACCACATTAGGCAGGCTGTCTTCCCATTAAACTCAATTCAAAGGCACAGCTGGTTCAGCACTGGGACCACCCCACAATGTCAATCACGGGACAGGAGGAGGGATAATAGGAAGATTCACTTCAAAAATCCTCATCTGATGGCCCACATCTACCTGGGCCACACCAGCACATGAGGTGAGACTCCATGCAGATCCAGTGGAACCTGCACAGAGCAGGACCAGGCCTGGGAGTGGAATGAGGCTTTGGAAAATCCCCTTTTGCACACAGCTAGCTGTGCACCTTCCCTGCACAGGTCTCTATGGGCCAAGGAGAGATGCACTGCAGGATGTGAAGCTCCTGCAAGTGATTAGGCACTTCACCAGGCATAGACTTAAGTGATATGGAAATGCCTTTGGAGTGGAGAGGGAGACTCTGAGACAGATGAGATGAAGCGTTTTTATGCTGACAGCCAGAGCAGCAGTGAGCTGCAGGGAGGGGAGGCTCTGGGCAGAGCACACGGATCCCAGGCTGCTCCCTCACCAGGGAGAGCAATGACTGAGCACAGGCTCAACCACTGAAACCCAAGGGAAAAGCACAGTCCCATCAGAAGAAATTATCAGAAGGGATCTGACCTGAAAAGCAATGAAATTCCTGTCTCCACTCGGGACCTGAGATGCCATTGACAACATTTTCTGTTTCCTAGACGCAGCTGTGGACATCTCTGGGGCTACAAGGTGAAAGTCCCCAAATCTCCCAGGATCATAGCACCATCAGGTTGGAAAAGACCTCTGGGAACCTAACCCTGCCATGTTCACCACGGAACCACACCCCAAGTGCCACATCCCCTTGCCTTTTCAACACTTCCAGGGACGGTGATCTCCTGCCTTTGCATTCCACCACAGTCACGCTTTTGCCAGAGGGGAAATCTGTCCCAGGAAAAGACAGAAAGTAGAACAATTTTTTTTGACCTGGTGGCTAAGGTGAGCAAAACCGTTCTTGCTGAATGCTGGTGGTTTTTAATGTTACTGGATAAATAAAATTTCTTGACGTGAGAGCGCACTTAGATGTTTTGTACAGCCCTCTTTCATTATGGCTTGATTTTAAAGGAGTAGTACCCAAACAACCAAAGAAATGTGAGATTTCTATCATTTAAAGAGCTTGGCAAAAGCCACACTGCATGTCTCTGACTGATTGATTACTCTTTGAATGCAGCAGCTTTGCCAATAGCTCTTAGACTGTTTTCTCTATCTAGTCAGACAGCTTCCCATGTTGTTTATGAGGCCTGTTTACACACCAGCTGGGGAGAAAAAGCCTACTTTTATAGCCCTCTCCCTGAAGCCTTTGATCCTAAAAACTCAAAAATTAGTAGTGGAAGAATAGAGCTTATGAAACAACATTATATTGACACTCAGGAAGGGAGCATTTATTTCCTCAGTTTCAGTCCCCAGCAACCACAGGCAACTGTGGCAATAAATATTTCAAGCCTGCAGAGCATCCACTGTGCACACACCTCCACTGCAAAGAGCACAGCACATCAAACCAAAGCACCTGTGGTGAGAGACCAGCCACCTCAGCTGGACTGTGCCATGGAAAGATGGGAGACACACAGACACGTGGGCTGGGGTCTGGGTTCTTGGGTCTTCTGGCTACGGTACAGCCTCAGCCCAGATGTGTGCAGAAATAATGCACAGAAGCTTGCTGATGTATCTGCTGTGCCGTGAAAATGAATTTCTTGGCCCCAAGTGGATCTAAGAGGGGCTCAGGGTGTGCGGGTGAGGATGCTGCAGACCAGCAGCGAGTTTTTTCTCTCAGCTAAGTCACTTGGCAAGAAGCAACCTGTACATTCGAGCATAATGATTCAGCAAGCTCTTTTAATAACAAAATTAATGTCAGTGCATTTGGAAATCAGGTGTGGGAAGCACTCCCATTAACAGCAAAGCTGCCAACTAAGCTCCAAGCCCTGCACAAGTGGAGCACTTCTGACTCACAACCATGATCATCTCACACTGGCAGAACACACAAATCAGAGAATCTCAGAATGGTCTGGGCTGGAAGGGACCTTAAAGATCATCTCATTCCACCCCCTGCCATGGCAGGGACACCTTCCACCATCCCAGGGTGCTCAGAGCCCCATCCAGCCTGGCCCTGAGCGTTGTCTCGGTTCTAAGGGATCACCAGCCCGAGGGAGCTCCTGTACAAACCTGGGGTCAGAGCTGGGATGCTCGTGGAACAGTTCTCTTTTGCACAGGCTCCCATCATGGATGTCAGGGTTGTAGTGGGAACTGCACCAATGCCTGTGGAAAAAGCAGCATGTTGACACAAAGACAGGTGCTGCACTGATGTGAAGTTTTAAATCATGATTTTCTAGAAGCGAATCACCGGGTTAGAGAGTTAAGAAGAAAAAACAGAACAAATTACACCAGCAATTCCTCCCTCCTCAAAAGAGTCTGCCTCAACAGCTCAAAGCAATCACAATGAACAAAAACACAATTTTATATTTACTGTATATCACAGCTATTCCCATTTCATCTCCTGAAATTAATGAATCTACATCAAATGCGGCTGCTTCTGGTGAGAACAAAATACATTCAAAGCAAGAAACAACTGTCAGATATGAAAATAATGTCAGTTTTTAAAACCATTAGATAAATTATTCACAAAAGCTGACAAGAAGGACACCAAGCTGATGTTCAGTTATCCTGAATGTAGAATATTTAAGGGTTTTCAAGGATTATAACACAGTTTGGTACTCATTTGTAAATATGTATGGGTTTGTGTAAAACACTAATTTAACATTCCCAAAGTGGTAAATGTGTATATCAGCTTGATTTTATCAAACCAATTTTATCTTGTGGATCTTCAACAATTTTCTGCATTTCAAATTAGAGATACAAAAAGGCTGAAGGAGAAAAAAATGAAGGGGAACTATACAACAAAGTAACAGCCTAAGACAGTATGTGTAATGCAGAAAACATGCACTCTGACTTACTTTCTGCTACTTTATAAAGGAAAAATTTAAAGCACTTGTCCTGGGAAGCATAATGTTCCATCAACATGCAGTCAGCATATTTTCTTGATGAGTTTTTCATCAGAAATGGCAATGTATGAAGCCAACAAGAACATACCCACACCACAAAAATCTGCCAAGAGCTCAACAGAAGCAGCACAAACGCAACGGGGCTGCTGCCCTGGATCAGACCAAGCTGGGTGTAGCCTGTTTTATTTACTCAGATGGTCACAGCTACCTTTCAAAGTCAGACTTCACACCCTAAGTCCTGTCCCAAAAATGAATGGTGAGTCAAATATAAGCCAATTTAGCCCCTAAAGGATGATCAGTGGCAAAAAAAAAAAAAAAGAACAAGAAAAAAAAAGAAGGCATGTTAAAGAAATCTGTCAAGTTATTTTTTATTTTGCATGGTTTCAAACCAGCTGTAGAAGTACACCAGGCCCATGAGTCTTGAATGACCTTTGCCTTGTTTGTGGGCTTTAAATCCTGAAAAAACAACTTCAGGGAAAGGCTGGCAAACACACAGTCCCGGCTGGATTCTGCCAGTTCTGTGCTTGTGTACAGGTCTGAAGAGCTCAGCATTTGGGAAAATCATGCCTCTAGGAATTTAATCACTAGCTATTCTCAGGTATTTCTGTGCAGCCAGTTACCTCCCTGCCCATGCTCCCAGCAGGCTGCTTGGCAGCACACACAAAGCTCTCAACAGACCAGACCTGGCTCTGTTCTAGCAAAGCAAGTTTGTAACTCTCTATTCACTCTGCTAAAGTCTCTTATTCCAGAAAGCTGAAATCCTGGCCTCCTAAAAACTGGTTCATAACCTCCCAATGACTTTACTGAGGCTAAGATTACACACTAATGATGATGCTCATGAAATACACACTGAATTTAAAAGATGCTCCAGGAAATCTCCTATCAGTAGAAGTGTGGATTCTGTAGTAAATTTCTGCTGGATGAAGCTTAAAAAGCTTCATGAAATGAATACAGCTACTGAACATATTAAGATCACATGCTTCATACAGAGCACAAAAATTGCTATGACCTGCTTTCAAGGTGGGATGAGAACCAATACAATCCACTTTGAGCTGCTTTTCCAAACACTTAGGACATACAGATTATTTTTTTAATGTTATCACAAGTTTGTGAAGCAAACATAATAAATCAAATGTGTTAGATTTTAGTATTTCAACAAATAAGGCTAGACTAAAACAACACTATAGACATTAAATTTTACACAGAGACTTAATTGAGTTCTAAGGTATATGGAATTAGTTCTGCTCTCACACAGGCACAAATAAAGAAATTGGATGCCCTTAGATGAAAAGTTAGGTTAGGCAGACAGAAACGGGGTATGTCGGGAGCAAATTTTAATATAAAAACCAATACCTGCAGCAGGGGTCCTGATTTTCAACCTGTCAACCTCCATGATAAAGTCATCTTTCAGGAAGAGGAAGCCAATGATGGAGAAGAGATAAACCAGGATGAGTGCTAGCACTGCAGTGAGGATAATCGAGCGGCCATTCCGGGTCACGCTTTTTATCACGTTCAGCAATGTCTCCTCTCTGTACACCAAATCAAACAGCTGGGGAAGGCACAGAGCACAGGAAAAATGAATACAAATGAGGCAATATATGGATGTTACACAGGAAAACAATCAGAGCTATTGGAACATGTATCGAGCCATGTTCTACTTTCTCAGCTTCATAAACCCACATTGATTTCACTGGGAGCTGGGCATGCTTATGGAGGAGGAAATCCGGTACAGAACTTCAAATTTTAAAATAAATTACAGCAAAATCAGAAGCCACAAAGTGTATTTGAGCCATGTCCAGACATGGACATCACCTACCAACAAGATTCATTGCTTCCCTGTGTCCAAAACCAGGCTAGATTAAATTTTTTAAAATGTCTTCATACTATGGCTCTATATCTACAAACTAATTTTTCATGTTGTCTCTCATCTGACAAACTCACACAGGCCACAACTCACCAATGCACTCACACATGTAAGTAATTACATGTTTGCAAACTGTTTCTTTGAGCTCATGGCATCATTCAAATGTCACATGGACAAGGATTGTGGCCACCTTTTTTTAGGACAAAGTTAAATTTGTAGCACTGTTTGTATAAGACTATTCTTCTTTACCCTGCACTATATGGTTTCCTGGTATTTAACTTTAAAGAAAAGCATATATTAAGATAATATTGCTTTAAATGTCAAAAGCCTAAACCAGCAACTAAATGTGACAGGAGCTTTACAAGAACCTATAACTTTTTTTCCCTCTTACAGTTTTCTTGATGTTCTACAGTGCTTTGGACCTTATCTATAATGTATGTATTCTACTTCCAAACACTCAGATTACAGATATAAAGTGACACACTATGATTTATCAAAATGCTCCACAGAAGAAGGTATTAGCCACAATTTATAAGATCTGAAATCCACAGCCTTGTGAAAGGATTAATAATAAAGGAAGAAAGAGGGGAGGCAGTTATCATTCATTCCATACAAGGCAAAGATGAAAATGAGTAACAAATTAGAGATCAGACTACATCCACTACTAAGTGAACACCTGGAAGCAGCCTGGGAACGTGGATAATGTCCATGAATCATGGACAATGGTCAATAGCAGTCACTGAAAAAAAATTAATAAATGAAATGTTTCTTAAGCTGCTTGACGCTTTGCAAAGCACTTTAAAATAGAGATCACCTTACTCATGGAAGGAACAGCAGATAATTCGTGCATTTTTTAAGCAGGAGAGTTACATCCATTTGACGAGGGTCCTGCAGATACAGCCACAATCTTGGCTCCTTTGACAACTGCCCAAACTTTGAAGCAGACTTTAATGTCAAGGTCTGGAAAGTCTGACTTCAACAGGAGCTCTACCTGAGCAAGCACCAAACCCCTGAAAATTTTAGTGTGCTTAACACATCTTTGAAATGCTGGGAGTTCATCACTATTCAGGAAGCTGAGAAAAAATACAACAGGAAAGGGGACCCGTGTAAATGACCACAATTTTGTCAGTCTCCCTACAAGATTCACACACTCCAGTACAGAGCAAAAGAATTACCAAACAAGAGCAGTGAAACACCTTTCACTGCTACTCAACATGAAGGGAGCAGTCAGTGGAGTTTAGCATAATTTTGTGTGATTCATTTTCACTGCACCTGTACCATGTTACTAACAGGCATTCCATCTGGGTAATGGCAATGAAAGAAAATTAAGTGGGATACATTTCAAGTGATGAATCTTCCTGCTACACCAGAGGCATGCCATCCCTGTTTCCCAAGTAATTTTAAAAACATTTATTGGGGATGAGGAATGGGATATAGATGGTGCACATACCACTGGACACTGCCCCCGAAATGCTAGGACAGACAGAAGATGAAGGAACAATGGACACAGAATATGGAGAAAGCTGGGAGAAAGGAGTGATGTTTGCCTGAAAAGAAAGGAGCAGACTTTCAGCTCTAAAACAGATAAAAGAAGTCCTAACAGAAACAGGTTCTAATAAAACAGCAGCTCCTAAGGGGCAGCAACACAACGGCGCGCTAAAAATACACATGATTTGGCTTGATTGTCAGGAAGAAATTGAAGACAGCTGCATGGGTAACGGTATTTTCTATTTTTGCAGAGTTTTCCCCTCCACAGCAGCACGTACTTACCAGGAAGCTATAGAAGAATTCGTGCACACAGAGGCCCAGCATGCAGACCAGGACATAGGCCACGTGGTAGAGAAAAGCCATGTCCATGATGACCGCTCTGTAGCCACGCGTGAAAGTCCCGCGGTTCCCAACAAAGCTCACCAGGAACACGATTTTGTTACAGAGCTGCGGGGGGAACAAAGGCTGGGTTTATTCCATCAGAAAAATTCTGGTATTTATTGTTTGGGTTGCTGTCTGGATAGGCTGGTTTGACTAAAGGCACAACGTTTAGATAGCCAGAGTGAGGTGAGGGAAATCCAGCTCTGACCGCACTGGGAACGAGCCCGTGAGGATGAGTGGAAGTAAATCACCTGTGCTTCGTTACACTGGGATTTATTCCTACAACATCAGTGAATAGGTGGGCAGGATTAATGTCACGAGGCATTAAAAATCAACTGGGGAGCGAACTCCCAACAATTTGGAGTTTAGACCCGAGACTATGTAAGAGCAGTTTGGCATGCTACTATTGGGAGAACAATAGTAACACAACAGAAAGTGTGTGTGGGGGTGATGTGAGATCTATTTCCTTCAGATCGTGTGCTTCAATATAAAAAATCCCTAGAAAAACCCTGTCAGAACTGAGGACATTTTTGAAGTACAGCATTTAAACAACAGCATCAGGTTCTCCATGGCTCCGAGCTTTGCCTGCACACCAGCAGCAGAGCAGAATGAGAGGAAAGGGTCTCACCTCATCTCTTTGGCAGTCCAGGACAAGGAACGAGGACTCAACACCACTCCTTTGTTCATGGGCAAGTGCTGTTTACTTGCCTTTACCTTTGACTATATGTCTGGGTATTTTTAAGTATGTGAAATTCTCACATACAGAACTGGTGGCAAACAGCCCAATACTTCATGCTGGGGTGAATTAGAGCTGTAGCAGCCAGGCAGAAATTTAAATAGATGACTTGTGAGCACGACTGTGTATCTTACCAAGCTCAGTAAGCATGCAAACTTATTCATGTCTAAGTTAAGAGATCTGGCAAAGGGCTGAGAGAATTTTTGATTTTGAAAACTCTTTTCTTCCCAAAAGTATATTTAAGGTCTCAGAAACTTTTCACAAATTTGTGTCAATAGTGCTGAGCATACTGGTAGAGAAAACTGTTCTTTTAACCTGAGAAACTGTAGATTTGATTGCCCTTATGCAGCAATATTTCTTTAAGTTTCATATTGTTTTTGTTTTTAAAATATTTGCATATGCACAAAATTAAAGCAGCTTTTTTCTTAGCTTCCCACTTTGCTGACACTGCTGTTCCAGGATGACTGGAAATTACTTATTTTTTTGGCTTAACCAATGAACCAGAAAAAGAAGTTTTTGCACAGCTCTAATCAGAGGGGTTTTTCAATGGGAGACCCTTAGTATTTTTCCTTCTGTTGAAAGGGAAATTCTTCTTGCTTTTGAAGTACTTACATTAGCAGCACCAAGGAGTATCAAGGTAGGGCCAAGCCCTATAGTATATATAGACCTGAGAATAACAGACACCAAAAAGGGTCGAATGCCAACAGGCTTGGAGATGAAAAACAGCATTGCTGTGCAAAACGCCACTGCTATCCAGAGGAGCACGGAAAACAACGGTGAGAGCGTGCCTGTACGGAGGAGAAAGGGAGATTTGAGAAAGGCATCTTTGGGGACTCCATTTTCCACCAAGAAACAGATCCAAAAGATCAATTCCTCTGCCAGTAGAGCTAACAAAAGCGTGATTCACGCATCACAACTGCTGACCACGGCTTGCCCTAATTGCGGCAAGAGCCATTATTCTCAGAGCATTGTCGCTTTTTGCACAGGTAATCATAATAAGAGCAGCTAATGAAATTTCCATTAAAATCCAGGGAGTGCTCAGAGATGGAACAGTTTTCCCTTCTCCTGGAGCAAGGCGCTAATCAGCACCTTCTGCAGGGATCATTAGGGCTCCTCCGCTCTGATTCCGTGATTGCTCGGCTACAGAAATAGCCGCTGCTGGGGGCAGCACAGCAAGGGGCAGCGCTGCACTGCCACGTTTGCAGCCCCGGCTCGCGGAACAGCAGCTCCTTCCCGAAGGGCTGCGGGTGTCCGTGGGAGCCTGAGCAGGGAGAAAGGAGAAAGGAGCAGGGAGAACGGAGCAGGGAGCAGGGAGAAAGGAGCAGGGAGCAGGGAGAACGGAGCAGGGAGAACGGAGCAGGGAGAAAGGAGCCCGGAGCAGGGAGCAGGGAGAAAGGAGCAGGGAGCAGGGAGAACGGAGCAGGGAGCAGGGAGAACGGAGCAGGGAGAACGGAGCAGGGAGCAGGGAGAACGGAGCGGGGAGCAGGGAGCAGGGAACACGGAACAGGGAGCAGGGAGAACGGAGCAGGGAGCACGGAGCAGGGAGCACGGAGCAGGGAGCACGGAGCAGGGAGCACGGAGCAGGGAGCACGGAGCAGGGAGCACGGAGCAGGGAGCACGGAGCAGGGAGCACGGAGCAGGGAGCACGGAGCAGGGAGCACGGAGCAGGGAGCACGGAGCAGGGAGCACGGAGCAGGGAGCACGGAGCAGGGAGCACGGAGCAGGGAGCACGGAGCAGGGAGCACGGAGCAGGGAGCACGGAGCAGGGAGAACGGAGCAGGGAACCGGCGGAGCGGCCACGGGGCCCGGGCAGGGACAGCGTCTGCGGGTCCCGCACAGCATCCAGTCCCGCACAGCATCCAGTCCCGCACAGCATCCAGTCCCCGCTGCTCCGCAAGATGCTGCCTCCGGGCGCTCCCCGAGTCGTGAGCGATGCCCCTGTTTTCCCTCTCTGCTCTGCCTAAAGCCCTGGAAACGCACCATGTTGCTGTGATATAAAAAGCACATTCAGATCTCAGGGCACTGTCACACTTGTACACTGACTTCTATTGTTATGGGATGAACCGAGAGGTCAGTGACGGGGGAGAAGGGAATAGAAAATTTAGCTAGACTCACAATAGAAATCATGCTATCTCTTTGGCAACAGATACACAGCTGAGCAGCATCGCTGGGATTAGAAAACAATGAGATGAGGCCCTAGCCTCAACATTCAGATGGTATCCAAACTTTTCCAAAGTTCAGCAGCATTTATACCCCCCACTGGAGGTTCAAGGTCAGCTCTGTCAGATAGTTTCTTCGCCAACAAGATTTGAAACTTTTAATGGATCTTAAAAAATAACTCTCAAGCCGATCTGAGAGGTAAGGCTCGAAAAGCTCTGAAAGCTCTCTGTGGTTCTTTTGGTTCTTTCACAAATCAGTTTTCCTCCTGCCTTACTGCAGGTCCAGCAACTTCGCATCACAGGACCCACACAGGCATACAGGCACTCTGGAGGCAAGGAGTCTCCACAGAAACATGGTTTGGCTTGGAAGGGACCTTAAAGATCATCCAGTTCCAGCCCCCTGCCATGGCAGGGACCCCTTCCACCATCCCAGGGTGCTCAGAGCCCCATCCAGCCTGGCCTTGGGCACTGCCAGGGATCCAGGGGCAGCCCCAGCTGCTCTGGGCACCCTGTGCCAGGGCCTGCCCACCCTCACAGGGAAGAATTTCTTCCCAATATCCAGTCCAAACAGCCATTGCCCCTTGTCCTGTCACTACATGCTCTTGTCTCTCTTCATTCTTTCTTTTAGGCTGCCTTCAGGAACTGTCTTCAGCCGGAGCAGTTTTGCTTATGCCATATTACATAAGAACTGCAGGTACCTATTAAAAGGCAGCATTTTGGGATGATTAGATCAGCACAGGCACTTCAAACCGGTGAGCAGAGGTGGATTTACAGAGGGTGAAGGGGAAAAATGGCAGCCAAACCCCAGCTGTTGAATCAGGCTTTGGTGGAGGGGGAGGCTTGGAAGTAAGGAGGTGGCCTCATGACCTGCTAATCCGATTTGGCCACACCTATTCCTTATTGCCCAGGAGTCGCTTTGGCTTCACAAGCACCAGGAGCTGGAATCCTGAAATGCGCTATCACTGGATTACTGGGGCCACTTAAACTAATGCCATATAAATCTGCAGTTCAGAATAAGTATTAATACCTACTGATTGCAGACTAGAGGATTTACACGAGTATAGATTAGCTAAAATTCAGTAGCTTAAAAGGTTTATTTTTAACCCTTTGTTTCTCTCTCATGCTCCGTGGGCTCCGACGCGCGCGTGCTCCGAGTGATTCCCCTGTTTACAAAGAGGAAAGCACTGCATGCAAACACTTCCCTTTCCCTGGACACAGCCCTGCACGCTCTGCTTCACTCCACGAGGCCGTGGAGCTGCCTGTGCTGTGACCTGCAGGGACCACCCCATGGGGTGAGCGGGCAGCCTGGCCCCCGTGGCGATGGATTTTAATCTGCTGCCTTTCTGTTTCGCCAGCCAGCAGGAATGCTTGCCCGTGCCAGCGGTGCTGTTTGTGAAAAGCACATGTATCTGCTAGAAGCTGGACTGCTTCCACCAGCCCGCTTCACATGCCATCACACAGAGGTGACTTTCAGTCACATTACTGACTGGCCACGAATCAAAGGCCCAAAGGTGAATGGCTCTGCTCCCATTACCAGTATTCTGAACTGTTTAGTCTCCTTTCTCCCAATTAAGCTTGTTTGGGCTTCAAAGAGGCCTCCTGCTATTCTGCTGCATTTATAGCAAATAATAAATTTCATTAAATGTTTCCTGTGACATGGGATGAAGCAGAGACAGATTCATAAATTTTGAGAGTATTTTTATATAACGTATTTATCCTCTGCAACAGTTATGCCCTTTTATCCCGACAAACAACACAGTCAAAAGCCAACAACCTAGTTTTCAAATCATTCTATTCCATATGTTTCCAAGACTGCAAGTCATTCAATTTGGTCAGGCTTAAGGAATCTCTGTCCCTCTGCTGCCAGGAATCCTCCTTCAGTTCAGAAGCTGCAGCTAAATGCGTGCAGTGGGACTCTGCAATATGGCAATGTAAAAAAAATTAGCTGAGATCATCTAGATAATCTTTAGTTTATGCTCTGTCCGTTTTACTCTGCATTGTGTAGGCCACATGACACACAGATCAACCTCCACATTTCAGACAACAGCTGGCACCTACTTAGGAGACACTAAATGGCTTCCAGATATGACTGCACCTGAAGATGCAGCTTTATTTGTTCCATTAAAAATGAAAGCATCTAAAATTAAAAGAAAAATAGAACCAAACTCTACTTGCCTTCATCTCCATCATCTCCAAAAGGGTAGAACAGAGCAACTGCTAAATTGATGAACACAGCAAGGTTGAAGGAAATGCTCCCCCAGAGAGAGATGTGTCTGGAGAACCAAAACAGGGCTGGATTATCTAGAAAGGGGAGAAAAGCAGCAATCAATGAACTGAAAACAGGCAGAAACTCAATCAGCAGTGGCCCCAAGGGATTTAAATACAGATTAATGTAGAAAATATGCAGATCTTTAACTAAAATAGTCAAATATTAAACATAGATTTGCCCTAAAACATAGTTTCAAGCAGAGCTTTTAATCCAAGATCACAATACATTTTATTATATACCAGAGTTTTGCCTCTGGTAAGATTTTAGGCCTGGATATTTTGCAAAGGAGTTTTTTCAGCTGCTCCTGAAGCTGCAGCCTCTGTGCATGAGGAGACAAAATCAAGCCAACAAATAGATTTTAGCCCTCGGAATGCCAGTCAACCAGAACACCCAGAATGGGTCATCCAGATGACCTATTTGGACCAAGTACACCGATGACACATGCAAAGAAGGATGGAATAGACATGGTTTCAGAACTGCAGTATTTTTCCCACCTCTGTCAAACTAAAAACATTCTGATCTGCTTGGGAAGCAGGCAGAATTTGGTCTGGCTGGGTTTTGGTTCTACAAAAGCTGACTATTTCCTGCATGATGCTCAGAAGTCCATGGTCACCTGCTGACAAACAGCTCTGTGCTCCTGCTTCAAAGGACTCAAACAAGCCATGATCTCCATATGTGAAGTGCTGTACAAATACACAGAAATAGCCTATATCCCAAGGAACCTGCAGCCTAGCTAGAAAAGACTAAAAAGGGAAACAGGGCAAAACAGGGTTAAGATTTTGTGTCCAGAGTCACATAAAGAGTTCAGCAAGAAGGCCAGGAACAAGATCAGAGGGTGCTAAGACTCAGGGCAAGCACTTCATATATATTAATGCACTAAAATACATTTAAATGAATATTTGAAACAAGATCCTACGTGCCATAAGGTAAAAAAATCTCCAGTCAGAGAGGTTTCAAACAGGATGCATCCCTATTAATCAGATTTTAAAGTACTGAAAACTTCCTGCAAGTATGCAGAGCACTCAGCTAAGATTTTATAAAAGAGCAGACTCCTTCAACTGCGTATGACTGTCTCAGGCTCTAATGGCAATTAGGTAAACATTCTGATTTCCCTGTGATAACCTTGTGCTGCTGACTGCTGAAATTTAAGCATTTGCAGCCATTGCAAAAATTACATCTGTCAATTTAAGCAGTACCAGACTTCACGCTAACAGACGCTTGGCTGAAGAATGAACCCAGCTTCAACCTGTATTATCTTTTCAAAAAACAAAAAAAACCCCAACACGGAGACTTGTGGGCTGTTCCACTGATGAAAGGAATTGAGAAATTTCTGTTCTGAATAAAAATAAACCAATTTTCTTTGTTTATAGCATTAGGCAGGTCTGGTCTATCTAATTGTTGTGTTGGCTCTTTTATTTAAGTTTCTAAAGCTAAACCCCCAGATATGATTTTTTTACTGAAGTAATTTTTTTACAATACAATGACTTTAATTCCCAAATAGACTGCAGATTCTAGAATCATTTATTTTCCAACTTCTATTCTGGTCAGTTTGTCACTACTAATTTTTTAGAGTGCCACCGAGAGAAGCAGACTTGGGCTGATTGGGTTCATGCTGAAGACTTGCTGCTGTTGAAAATTATAGCTTGGAACTTGACATATAAAAAATTGCAGCAACATCCACGTTTCCATCATGTTAAGGATGCTCCCACATTGCTCTGACTATCCGAACTCCCTGCTTCTCTGAGCACACACCCTATTCCTCCCTTCCTCCCCGATCAATTGCTGCAAGCAGATGATGTGTGACCCTCCAAGCACATCTGGATTTTAGCAGTGAATGAAGTGATCACTTTAGGCTTTTTTTCATATGTTCAGCCTGGGGAAGAGAAGCTTTGGGGTGACCTCAGTGTGGCCTTGCAGTGCCTGAAGGGAGCCTGCAGGAAAGATGGACAGAGACTCTTGACAAGGGCTGCAGTGACAGGACAAGGGCAATGGCTTCACACTGACTCCATGGGAGCCAGGCAGATTTAAAGCACCTGAGGTTCTGGTGAGAGATGTTTTTAAGTGACTAACGGTTACAAGATTTTTAATGGTCTTTCAGGAATCTGCAAACCTCAAATACACAGCTACACGTGTTTTTGTTAAATATTAGGGGCCTTGGCTTAATTAGGTGCAATGCTATTGAGATTAGGAGAACTACACCCAGTCCGTCCATCCCTCAATTTAACTTTTGGAGTCCAGAACATCATCTTGAGCACATTAATAACTGCTCCATATTACACTTCTTTTATGGTGGCATGCAAGTGTCTCAGCTGACCTACACTCTGAAGCCCTGAACAGTTTTGCCTGTTGTAGTATCAGAGTGAACAGCAGAAAGTGTATCATTAAAATGAAAGTATTTGAAGGCTTGAAAGCAAGGGTTTAGCATAATGAAGCTATTTTTTTAAAGTTACAGTACTTACTCCTAATTTTCTTTTGCCATTTCATCTCGTTGTACAGATCCTCAGTCTGCTGGAAAAAGTCATTGACTTTGCTCCCTTGTTCATCTCTCTCTGTTGTGTTGAATACCCGACTTTTGGATTCCCGAGTGAGGAATTCGCAAATATTGGGGACAGGAAAGACAATTTTTTCCATTGTTCTATCATGGCGAACAATCTATAAACAAAATGCACATTTTTGTCAGAGTCAGTGACTGTCCAATCAATTTGTTATATCTTTTCTTGTTCATAGCTCTCCTTTTATTTATAAATTATTGTATTAATTATTTGAGCATTACAATAAAGTTGAACCAATCAATCCCAAAACAGAATAAAGCTGGTTTTTTATTTTCAAAAGCCTGCCTGAATAAGGTGGCAAACAGAGGTCTCAAGAAAAACCTAGGTCCAGACTTTCCCAAATATAAAAAATGTTCTAATTCAGAATGCTTCAGTTTTGCAGTGCACTGAAACAAATCTCTCCCAGTAAAAAGTGGAGAAGCTCAGGGGCTTTCTGCTCTGATTACAAAATCCTTTTCTTGTCTTGAGTCTGTTTCTATGATGGGATAAATTGTGGAGGTGAACATGCAAAAAGAGCACCTTGTAACTCAGACAGCACCCAGATCTTGATCTTTTTACTCGACAAAACCCAAGGTTTTGAATTGCTCGCATTTCAGGACCTACTGAGCTATTGGTGAGCAGGCTAGATTTTATTTCACCTCACCACACTGCCATCAAAATTGCTTCCCCATTCTGATCGTGGACTCTGCATTACTAAAAATACAGAAATGGGCAGAAAATTCATGTTGACTCCTGCAACCACGTCTTTGTGCGGCCACTGGTGAAAATAAAAAACCACCACTATTTGAATTTCAAATCAAACAAATTAGATACCTTAATATAGGGGAGATAATATCTGAAACACCAACCAGGTCTAGGACTGCTCTCAGAGAAAGACAAGCAATTATCTATTTTGTATAGCAGCAATGCTGGGTTGAGTTTCACTTTCCCAGAAGGAGCTATTGGCCACGTAAAAGTTGACCACAGTGCTTGTTTAATGCCTAAATTTCCAACCTACCCAGATAAACTGGCTGATAATTGCTAAGAGAGATCTCAGCGGCACCCGAAGTGTTAAAATACATTAAGAGGAGCTCTGAGCTGCCCTCTGGATAACCAGAGCCATGGAATTTCCATCCCTCCCATGGTGGACTGTGTCTCAGTCCAGCCCACGGCAGGTGTAAGGTTTAAAACACAGAACAGAACTGCTGAACCAGGCCAAGCCTCGGTATTTTAAACAAAGCCATACTGAATGTCTACACCACTTCAAAACCCCTTTGTACTCCAGCCAGACTTTTAATTTGATCAGCCAGCATCAGTGGCTTTGAAACTCATGCTTATTTGTTCGAGTGATGTACCATACAAGATTATTCTTGACTTCATGACACAGCTACTATCGTTACTTCCCTAACAAAACACATTTGGTAACGCACAGGAAAGCTACTGTGGAATGATTGTTTGGAGCCACTTCTAGTACAGGTGTATTCCTTTTTCTCCCACAGCCAAAATGATATTCTTCAACCTTCTCCTCATAAATAATCCACACCATTTGGAAGCTCGAAGAGAGGAGATACATGCAAGATGCAGATTTGTCTCATAGTCCATCTTCTGGTGAGCAATGCTTTACCTCTATCTGCGCCGTATGTTTGGCATAAAACCTCAAGGCTTCATCTCCTTCATCTGGATCTGACCCTGGCTTCAGCATCTGTTGCAATGTTTTATTGTGACAAGCCAACTAGAAAAAGAAGAAAAATCTGATTTATGTCCTGCTGCTATGTTTTCAGCGTTATCATCTCCACTTAACTAACACAAATCCTCCTTCCCACCATTCCCATATACTTACATGCTCAACCCAGTGGGGCTCTTTCCACAGATAACAACAAAAATGTAATTACTCGAGAACAATAGAAATAATTTAGTCTTAAGAAGTCAGCAGCAAGTCTTCAGCTGAGATTTATGAAAGGCAGCTTAGCCCGCAGCCTGGATGGTTTTTGGAGGGCTTTTGACAAATGCCAAAAAATTAGACTGAATGCTTCTTTTCACTTGAATTTGGACATAAAATTTGCATACCTCTGAGTACTAAATTACATTTACAATTAGTTTTTCTCAGCGACTTCAAATGGCTAAACTAGGTTGTAGGTTGGTATTCCAGGGCTGGCAAGATAACGTCTGTAACTATTTCTGAGGCAGCTGGATTGCCACACCAGGCAGAAAGAACCTTAACAGTAAAGTTTATTTGTTCAGCAAATATGTACATACACATAAACACACAAATACATATCTCCTACAAACTTTCACAAATTATACACTTCACATGATTCATAAAATATATCTGTTCTATGTTGAATAGTAGATATTTTAAATGCTCCACTGCTGTACAAAGTTTAATAACAAAAAGTGCTATCAAATGTACTCATGATGTCCTGTAGGTGAGTGAGAAACAAAGACCTAATTACAAGGCACAAGGAAACTACTAAAAATTCAATTTTCCCTACATCATGGTGAGTGGTTTCCATCCAGAATAGCTGAGGCGTTTCACTTGTTTTAAGATGGGAAAAACTGCAGCAGGAAAGGAAAGGAAAAGGCACCTCCCAGATGTGATCCAGGGCTGAATCATCACAGCTGACATTACCACAACAGACCAGGCACAGCCATTAGAAACGAGGCAGGCACAGCACTCAAAATGACCGCAGGAACTGCGGCTTTGAAGTGGTGATCACCACAGGTGGACCAGGATTGTACTACATGAAATAGCACAGCCTGGTGAGGAATTATAAAATAATTGCGCAGCTACACAAAGACTGACAGGAACTAAGTCTAAAAGTAACAATGGATCCAAACAGATATTGTAATAATCCAACCAGAACGTGATCTCAATCATTTGGAATCTGCATGTCTCATTATCTCCCTTTTTTTTAAACAACAAGGCAGAGGAAAGGCACATATACCATTTAGTTCCCTAGAATCTACTGATCAAAATAAATGCTCTCCTGGATCTTGATACGCACTTACTAATTAACGATGAACAAAAAATGGGACATCCAAAAGTCAGAGAAAATCAGAAAGGCATATTCAGGAAGAATAAATGTGTTTCCTACAACTTCCTTGGGGACAGAAGTCTGCTTGGACCTGACAGCAGAGCCCAAGCCAATGTGGCAGAACATCAGCATTTTATAAAAGGCTCATGAGCAGATATTCAGGGAGGCCAGCAAAGAAATGACATGAGGGTCAGCTGCAGAGGAATATTCCTTCCATCAGCAATAGGTTTCTGTCCTGAATAGTCACTTTTTTACTCTATCTAGCAAATGCATGGATAGCATCATTACACATATTCATGTCTTAACTTCCACTTATTTTTGAGGCTAAAAATGTTCTTTAAGACTTATCTGACTAGTTCTTCCCCTTCATACAAGCCAAATAACCTGACCCAGTCAGCAACCTTTGCAGCATGACCACGACAACTGCTTAGCAAGACAACCTGAATTCATTTTCTAGGTCTTTCGCATGCCCCTCAAGACATGCTCTAGAATCAGGGAGAAAGAAGACGAGACTGTGGAAACAAGATAGTTACTGTTTAAAAATGCCCTTTCAACAGTGTTATTACTTTTGCCTTTCTGCTTTATTGGATGTCCCTCTGCTTCTGTACTTAAGAAAGGGCAAGCAAGAGCGCCCAGTTCACCTTCTCGGTATCATTCATCATTCTGTACACTACTGTCACGTTCTCTTTTATTTGTCTCTTCTTTAAATTAAAACAATCCCTATCTTTCCCATCCCTCCTCAAACAGAAGACTCCCTGTGACTCAATTACTTTCCCTGTCTATCTCCAAATGCCCTTTACTTTGGCTATATCTCTTCTTTAAGATACGAAGAAGAGCACTGACTAGACAGAATGCAATCACACCGTGCTTGGAGTGATGAATTAGCATAACCAGAAGCAAATATATTCCCCTTTTATTATCTTCTGTAATACAGAGGAACTTTGCCTGTATCTTGACCTTTATTTCTCCAATGTGAACCATTAAGATTTTGAGTTTTCTAACAAATGACAAGTCAAGGACATATGGGTAGTTTTTCTTATTAAAACTATGCCAATTTGGAGAAAGGGACATGCTATAGATTCAGAAATTTCCATTAGTACCACAAAAAACTTTCTATATTCATACATGAATTTGTATACAGAACTGGAGATGTACACAGAATTGGAAATGTAAAGCATATGAAAACTCCAGATATTGTTTCCTGGTATGCTTTGAACTGTCCACAGCTTTTACTGTAAAAGTCTCTCTTCACAAGTATCGGTAACAGAAGTTCCCTTATCACAAGGTCTAGAAGGGAAAACCACCTCAGCTCTCATGCTGCAATGGGCCTGGCGAGGACAGGGTGTTCAGAGACCGCTGGGGATTTGAGACTGAGCATATTTTGCTCTCGGGTTTCACGTGAACAGCAGCCCCACTGTTTTAAACTGTGTATTTGGTGATCTGCACTGCACACTCTGAGGCTGTTCTTGCAGGCTGTGACTGTCCTGTGCTGACGTGAGAACAGAGCCCAGCACTGCCCAGCTGGGGCTTTCCAGCACAGCCACCGGACACAGCGACCTCAAGAACAAGCCAGGGTTTTCTGTGCCAGTACCTGCACTGCCAGAAAAGACACGTAAGAAACAACGAGGGATTGCTGATCAAGCTGGAGGAGCTGCAGCACATTTCAGACAGGGAACCTGCCTAAAGGCCCCAGCCATCTCCAGCTGGTGAAGCTCAATCTTCTTCACCCATAACTGCGTTTCTCTCAGCTTCCAAACCTCTCAGAACGCACTTTCCTTCGGTGTACCCTAGACCTTCAGACAGTGACCTCAGGGCAAAGGGCCCATCAATTTTCTGCTCATACTGCAGTTCCCCCACCTCTACACTAATATTTCTGTACTGCCCCCCTGCACTGACAAAAGAACGTTGGCAGCACCCTGAGAGAGCTCAGGTCCGAAGCACAGACCCATGGTGGGGCACAGAGCAGCTTTAGGAGTGCTGCTATTTGACAACCACGGTGTTTTCTGAAGCTCTGCTTTTGTGATCCTTCCTTCGCTCAAAGGTCCACGAGGGCTGGGGACTCTGTCAACAGCTTCCTTGAGCAGGGCAGAGCTTTTTGTGAGATCAAAGCACAGCAATGGACATTACAATGCAGTGACAAACTGTGAACCAAAAATACAGAAAGCTTATCCAAGCTTGTAATACACCCTAGGTGACAGTCTGTGCGTGGCTTGTAAAGGCCGTGCAAGCTCTGAGTGATATGTTTTTCATATTTAACTCCTGTGATGTAGTAAATTTTTATATCCAGTGTGCTGCAAAAATCTTTTGGGGCAGCTGGAGGACAGGACATGGGATGGACATGGCTGGCAGCAACTATAATGAGGAGAATAGTCCAGTTATGCTCGCAAAGCAAAGCTCAAAAATGCACCTCAAAAACACACAGCAAATGTAACTGAAACAAAAAAATGACCATCACTAGAGCCTGAATTTGCAAAGAGCTCCTGAAAAATCACCATTGAGGAGAAAACTCCCTCACTCACTCACTCCCTCACTCACTCACACATCAGCCATGCCAGTGACAATATTTTAAATGTCAACACTGTATTTTATTGCTCATCAAGGCATGTGGGGACAAGGAAGCAATAGCATATAATGGAACAGTGATTTCCAAAGAGGGGATGTGCAAGGCAATAGCTATATGAATAAAGATCATTTGGCTTTCAGTCAGCTCCTGACTGCTGTTCATCTTGAAAGATTCTTACTTAAAAAATTTGGAAAACACCGTAATAAAGCATCAGTACAAAATGTGAAAGATTGAGGACAGACCAAGAATGCTGAAGACATTAATAAAGAAACCGTAGAGATAAATGACAGAATTACAAGTAATGCTCAGTCTAAACTTCTGACACAACATGACTATAAAATCAGATCTGCTAGTCATCTGGGATGCCATATATGATCAGCAGTGTGCAAAACCACAACAGACCCAGCTTTTGCAATTAATATATGCGTTTCCTGCAGGCCTTTAGTTTTATAGTCGAGATTACCTTGAACAGAAATGAAGTTATTTAGATGCTCCTAAAGGAAAGACTGATTTAAAGCTGTGAACATTCATTTCACCAGCCTGTCGGTAACTCGCCGATGTGGGATAGTAGATTGGTTTGCCAAAATACCACTATGTATATATATGTGAGCACGTGGGAAAATTGCTTGGAAAAGAGAAAGTTTCTCTCCACTTTTCATTATTTCTGTAAAACACAGAGCCCCTCCCTATTTTCATAAGGATGTGTCAGTCCCTGCATGTAACTTGCAAACTTCAAGGGCCTCTCCAGTTCTCATCAAAGGCATGAGGTCTTACCCACTACACAGCTGAGATGGTTGTCAAAATTCATGCTGATTACACCAGGCTTTGCTGAAGCCCCCAAAAGGCAAAGAAATACAAGAAAAAAAGTACAAGAAATGCAAGCTAGAAACTAGCTAGGTTGGAGACCCCCAAATTCTGAGAGATTTATTTCACTCTCCAGCATTTTAAAACTGCCAAACCTGGGGTAAAGGTGACTTTTTATGACTAGAATGGTATAAAGGGATCTAAATGAGTGAGGCTTAGCGTCCTGTAAGCAATCAGGGTTTTCATGGAAGAGTCGGTTCACAGGCAGTGTCAAACACATTAAACTGATTTCCTAGGGAAGGTTGATGGAATATTACAAAAAGCACTGGATAGCTGGCTGAGAAGCAGAAACAAACAGAAACAACACAAACAGCTCCTGCGCCTTGACACAATTTACATTTACAGTATTGCTCTTAGGAAGTATTACAAACACCTAAAAAAATCGGAAACAAAATTCTTTAAAGAATTCTCGTCCTGGTTCCAATTCCCTCAATTCTCCCCACAGCTGTACAGCAGCAGTAAGGCTGGCATGTGATGGGGGGATACACAGGGCACTCCTGGCAGGGGAAGGGCACGGGGTGAGGCAGCACCAGGAGCGTGCTGGGGACTGGGGCTTGTTTTGGGGAGGGAACTGCATGTGGGCAGGCTTGTAAGGTGTCACTGCACCCCTCGGGGTGCCAGCCAGCCCCCCCGAGCCTGTCAGGGCAGGGAGGCCACTCCACAGCGCTGGAAATTCATGAACAGCCTTTGGGGAAAGTGGGGTGAGAACGTTCGTACAGACCTGATGTCCGAGCTGTGACATCTGAGAGATCTGCTGTGCATTGTCTTCACCCCTACCCTGTCAGAAACCAGATCTCCTGCAGTGGGGGTTGCCAGCCCCCAGGCCAGTGGTCCTTCACCAGGGGAAAACGTGACAAAACGTGACTTGCAGCAGCACCCAAATAATTGCATCTGCTCAGACGAGTCTCACCTCACCATGCAAACAGGCTCGTGCAGCTGGGGCTCACTTACAGCTTCAACCTCTTCCTTTTTTGTCCTCTTCAGTCCCTTTGGCTCCCTAAGCTAGGTGATGTGAGATCTGGCACCACCAAACCTCGCCACCAGGGACAACCCAGCCATCCCACCAAACACTTCATTTTCTGCTTAGAGAGCGAGAAAGGACACAAAAGCTGCCTGGGGACTGACAAGAAAACCCCCAAGGACTGAGAGAAAACAACCAAGAGAAAGCCAAGGGAGCAGCCAACAGGATGGGTGACAGACAGGGGAGGACAGGAGACAGAAAAGGAGCTCCTCTTCCTTGGCGTGCCAGGACCTTGCCACACGCCAGCTCCTTGTCCAGAGCGAATGGGAACATTCCTACTCCATCGGTAAACAAGGAGAGAAAAAGGCTGGGAAAAAGGAAATGTCATCTTAACCATAACTGAGCAGAAATTTTTATTCCAAGTAGCTGTACTAAAAGCAATAACAACTTCTCAGCTCCCCATGTTCCAATCAAAACTGAATGGTGCTTTCTGCAATACACAGGGCAACTTCCTTTCCAGAAGTCATTACAGTTTTATAGAGCGGCACCTTTGCACTCTACCACAAAGCAATCTGTTAACAAACATTAGGAACAGCAGGGATGGAGCAATGGGAGACTCTCAAATCAAGTATTCATTGATTTCATTTAGACAATTATACCATACAGAGCAACCAAAAGGGTTTAGAGTTAATCTTTCCCTGATGGCTTGTGGTACATGAGCAGGTCCCTGGGTGGTCCAGACGCTTTGGATTCTGTTGCTGGGTCTTCCATGGCCTCGTGTAACCTCTGAGACACCAACTCTCCTCCCCAGCCTCCACATGGGGCACACTACAAATTGTGGCTAATAGTCATCTACCTCACAGGGGAGAAACAAAACACCTCAATATTATCACATAAAAGAAACCACCACAGCTAAGTGAACTCTATCACTATTATGTTTGCAGCCCCCCATTGTAATTTCATTGCTATTTTTGTTGTGGTTTTGCTGTTCTTTTTCACCCTGATGAAAACCAGCAGAAGACAAAACGACTTGTTAATATATCGATGAACTTTACTTCCACTTGCCTCCTTTCTAATTTCTTTTGCAGGCAAAGCTGAGTTGCAAAAACATGAAGCGTACACATGTGTGGGGAAGTTCAGGTCAGACAAAACACGATGGAACCGAACAAAATAGATTTGAGGTGGGTGGATGTGAAGCATCTCCATGGGCTATGTGTAAACTGTCATGGGCAGCTGTGCCTGCTGAGGTCCAAGCAGCCACTGCACACACTGGCCACACTGGGATTTTGGTGAACACTGGCCATGCTGGACACAGGATGTGGACAGCAGCATGCAGTCCAGAATATCCCAACAGGATGGCACAACTGTGCTTGTAGACTCCTCCTGTGATTACTGTGAGCAAAATTTTGCAAGGTACAGGATGGAAGGAAGTAAGGTGATGGAGGTGTCAGACATGATTATAGGAAGGTAACAAGGAAGTTCAATGGAAAAGAAAGAAGAGGAGAGAGAGTTTCTGCAACTGGTCTTGTTCAGAGCATAACAAGGAAGAAGATCCCAGCCACATGCATGAAAGGCAGACAAAGCACTGTGCGCCAATGTTGCACAGACACAATCTGAGAAACCCCAAACCGGTGAGTTTATGGATCCCAAATCCACACAGCAAGAGAACAGTTCACCTCTAAAAGCCACCAACACTTGATATACACATGGAATACATAAATACACCTGATATCAGAGAGCTCTGAAAGGCACACCCTTTTCAGGAGCTCTTAAAATCCCTTTGCTGCCAAGCACTTCACTTTCTGTGTTTCTCTTCTCTGCAGAACGTGACTCTGCCAGCTCTCTTCTTCTGTCTACTATGTGGCTTCTCTAGAATAGGAAGGCTAGCACAAACAAAAGAAGGAACTGCTGATGACTCCTGCTTTGGGGGCAATGTGGTGAGGGGAACCACAGTTTAAAGTTTTTAAATACAGACACACTTCCTTCTGTAAGCCATAAGACCAGAAGACGTTGGGTGGCAATCAACATCCCTTCCTCCGGCACCATGAGCAGAAAGCACCTCATGGGTTGGTCCTTCCAGGATGGACTCATCCTCTTCTTCAGGACCCACCCAAACTCACCTCTCCCATTTGCAGGGTGGTGCCATGGTTTCTTTGGCACACTGTGAGCCCTTCAGCTTCACTACCCCGAGCTGACACAACCAGCAGCTCCGCCACAGGCAGGTGTGGCTTGGAAGACAGGCACAGTGCACACTGCCCCTGCAGAGGCTGCCATGAGCCATCTCCCTGACCTCAAGGAGGAACATTAAAGGGCTTTAAGTCCTCAGTTTCAGCTTGGTCTCATGGCTCAGCCTCCATGATTCACGTTACATCGATGTCAAATTGAAAAGCCTGTTCACAGCCAGTCCTGTTCACGTCCCACCTTCTCGACATGTGGTGCCACAACACACAGAAAAACAACTTGCTCATTCAGAGGCAAAAACATACAAGACTAGAGTAGCAAGCCAACAGCTGAAGCTGCAATCTGTCAGATTCACAGCAGACATGGATTTCCTGCTATCTGCTGGGGCCTGATGTACGTACACTGCAGGGTACAAAACAGGGCTGGAAGTGTGGAGATGGACAGGAACTGAGAGATGACTCCCCTCAAACAATTACAATGGTGAGATTTTCCAGCATTTTCAGCCATGCTGTTGAATCTCTGCCTCCCTCTCCAATTAGCAGTACAAAACATCCCTTAAAAAAATAAAAATTAGGATCATAGGAACAGAGAGAGGAGAATGTAAAATGAAGAGTTGCTCTTTCCAACTCTGTATTATGGCTGTTGTCCTCAGGAGAGCATTTTCACCTGGCACCTATGAAGTAACAGTTCCTGCTGGGAGTAAAAATTCCACCTCTCTTCTCATCAGATATTCACAAATAATGCTGCTTTACCCAACCAACTAGCAGCTAAACACTGTTCTGCAGACTCAAAGACAGAAAAAGCTGGAAAGATTTTCCAAATTAAGTTCATTTAAGGCTACCACAGATCATCATTTGTAAAACAAACTCTGAAAATCCTTGCCCGTAGAAGAAAGCAGAGAAAAGGCTTCTTTAAGCCCAGGCTGATTGGATGCCTTTCTGTGTGCAGGTCTGAAGGTGATCATAAGTAACTGATCACTTCCCTTTTGGTGTAGAAAAGCATAATCAGCCGTTAAAACTAAATTTCACAGCTGGACACTTTTATTCAGTATCTCATAAAGCTGTCTCAGAAAAAGTGCAAGGTGAACCTCATTTTCACTTTTCTGCACTGTGTTAAATAAATGAAATACAGTGGATGGCAACTGAGCTCTGCCTATTTGTAGATTACAATTTCAGATCTTGTCTGGAAAACTCTATGGTGACTGAGATACCTAATTAAATTGTGACATCAGAAGAGATGAGAGTTAAAACGGAGCAACTGTGAGGAACAGACATATTTTGACATTCTGTTTAATGCTCTTTATTTTTGTTAACCTGTAATTACTTCAATGACTACTGAACATAAAAAAGTATGTCTTTGTTAGAGAAGATGCCCCCCCCAGTTTTAATTAAGGTGTAGGATTTCACAATGCAGATATCTGAGGCCTATTAGAACTGCTCTGATATTATTAAGTGAGACCAGATTTCACTTCCATTATATTTCCAAGGTTACCCGCACTTCCTCTCAAACCAAACAAACAGTTCCTCCAAGCTTAGAGTAAAATGCTTTAGTTGTGCTTTAGTTACACGCAAAAGGTGCACCTTGGTTCATCTGACGGTTACCTCTAATGGAAAACTCCATCTCTGCCTCTAGAGCAAGAACTCAACACTATTTAATTCACCTTCCTTCATGAAGGGAGTCTGCAGCAATTTGAACCAAATAGCTACATTACATACATTTCTGAGCCGGTGAAACGTGCACACAGCACTTGGGGGTGGCTGAACGTGCAGTTCTACTTTGAAGGGTGGCTTTGGGAAGATGGCACGGTGTGGTCCCACATTTATTGCCTCTCAACGGCTCTGGAGTGAGTTTACTCAGTTTACAAGGAAAATCATTTTAATTTCTATATAACGCTTCTCCAAGCAACTCCAAGCTAAAAGTTCTAAGTCAAGCATCCTCCTTGTGACCCATCACTCTCCATGCAGTCTGTGCATGCCAAACACACACAGGCAGCTCCAGGGTAAGAGTATGGTGTGAGGACAACAGGGCAAGTTCTCTGCTAGTATATAATAGTATAAATCAGTATTGCTTGCCTACATGGAGTGAGGCATTTCCACGTAGACCAGCTGTGGATACAGCTAAATGAAGTGGGAAGCGAAGTAACTGCCCCATGGGTGACAGAACCAAAGGAGGACTCGAGTCCCTCTGCCCACCCCATGCTGCTCCAGACAGCAATAAAAAGGTGGTGTGGTTATTGCTAGGACAGGGCTGCAAACAGAGCCTGAGAGCAGAGAACGCCTTGAACAGTATTTCATTGTCCCACAGCCAATTTTCAGAGTAAAACCACAGACTAATGTGAAGATTTCACAATGCAGACATTTGACAAAGAAAGGATATTTCTTCTGGTGTAACGTTTGGGCCCTGACACCAATACAACATATTTCCCAATGACAAAAAATCTTGTAAACCACAAAACACAAGGATTACAGAAGTTAAAGATAGAAGAAGAAACCCACAAAGCAGAAATATTGAGGCCACCTGTGCACTAGTGAAATGCACAGTTGCCACAGTCAGACAGGATATAGCCCTCAATAACATTATATATAATAAATCACACACATATGTAGAATAGGCACTTCATCTTATTCCAGAGAAGTAGAATCAGAAAAATTTAAATAAGCTAAAAATTTTGTGGCCAACCTATGGCAAGAAGCTCTAGCTTGAATCCTAGCAGCTCTTAGCAGCCTAAGTCAACATGACACCAGACGGAAAACAGAGGTTCCCATGCAGATCCCTACCAAAGTCAGGACAGGATTCTGAGGTGAATGCTTCCAAGGAGAAGAGGAGAAAAAGAAAACAATGAAGGACAAGTTACCAAGGTTATAACCCGAGACCCAACATCAGCCACAGCCGTTTATTTAATCTTTCAGGTGCTCATTAGTGTCAAGCCCTCGTGGCAGCCTCCATACTGTCTCTCTATACTGCAGCAGGCTGAATGTGGAGTTATATCCCACCCTAATGAGCCACAAGGAGGGTGATGTGCGTCACTGGCTTCTGTTTCAATCTTGGCAATCTCAGTGTAAAAGCCTTGCAACAGCTTCTGATTCTCCTGACATTTAATTAGCCGGTGTCATTTTGATGCCATAGCCTGTCTCATCAGGATGATAACTACAAAACAACATGTGGGGCATAAAAGTTCCATGAAAAGTTTCAGGTCTGGCAGCCAAGCTTACGAGTCCCCTGACAGTCACGCTTCCTGGGACTGGTTCCCATTAGCCCTTTGTTTTGGCACTGCTATCAGCAAGAGCTTCTCTGTTAAGGGGAGAGAAACAAAAAAACACCAAAAAACTACAAACCTCAGCATGGCCTTGCAATAATGACATCCTTTAGCTTGAAAAATTTTACCTGTCCCGCAGAAAGAGTGCATCCTTATTGCACAAACTCACAGCTATTCATCCTGAAGGACAGGTTTATCCTACAGGATAGAGTCCTCATCTTCTGGCCTCAAAAGGCAGTGCTGTTTATTTAAGTGTGTACAGTATTTGTCCCCATTTGCCATCTGGTACTTGGGAAGAGAATCTCCAACAATACCTGCCCATTGCTCCTTGTTCACATCCGCTGCAAAATCTCCCAATGGTCGTTGCTACACAAAAGGTGAGCGATCTACATTTTTATTTGATATAACCAGTGGTTTTTTTTTCTTCCAAAATCCTAGTCTCATACACTAAAACACTGTTTATTTTTTGAGAGTGTACCAGTCAGAGATGTGTAAAAACTCAAATGAACCAAGACATTTTGTTCACAAAACAGAATCAACTCAAAATCTTTGTCATCAGAACCTCGGTGCAACCTAACATTTTGTAAAGACAGACATGCAACTACCTGAGGGGAGGAGGAAAAGAATTCAGCAAGCTTAAAAAAATTACTGAACCGGTGTGGTCTGCAGACCTCAGTGCTTCTGGAGGATCCTTGCCAGAGCTCGAAGCAGCTTCCCACCTGAATGAGCCTATCTTTTGGAGCAAAATGCTCTGGGAACTCACAGCTCCCTCAGGGACAGGGAGATTTCTTTTAGGCAAATGTAATGGGCCAGTAATGGCAACACCCGTGTCAAGGGTGAGTGTGTTCTTGCAAGACTTTTCCCCTTGTGTTCTGTTCATCTCGTTTCCATGGTATAACCATGATATTAAAGCTTCAGCCAGTTCATGCCCACTGGGCTGTAACTGGTTCCACCAGTTCCCTATCCTAAACAGCCTTTCAGGTGCTTTTTGCTGTGTCTTCGAGAAGGTGCTGGTCAATGCATACCATGGAGCAATTAATTTCTGCCTTCTTCATCAACACTTCTTCATAAAAAGTCAAATTTCACCCTGAATTTACGCCTGACCACAGTCTCACTTGATGCAGAGCAGTGTTTGGTCAGCCTGGGACAGCCCACTCACTTCAGGAAGCTTTGGTGAAGCCACACACAGTGATCCCACTCCACATTTGGAGGCCCACATTTACAGTAAACCATGGAAAATCTGCAGCCATCATTTTAAGCAAGGTCTTGCCATGGAATCCCTTGACCTGACTTGAATTATATTCAGGCCAAGACAAATGGATGAGTACAAGAATCCACATTTACCTTACAGTGTAAGTGTTAATAATTGTATTTTAAATTATATATGCACACACAAACTCAAGGGAAAAGGAGCATGAAAGTCTAAGTGAATCTGTCTAAAAGTTAAAATACAGCAAAGTGAAGGAAATCCAGGAACTGCTCCAAACTACAACACCAAAAATAAACACCCACAAAAAATCCCTTCAGCCTTACAATACCTCCCTCACACACATCCACACATTTGCATCCGTTACCTTATGAAAGCTTTTCTTGCCTCACCAATCCATAATAGTAGCAGCACAGGAAAGTTTATTTGAAAAACACATGTCTCTAAAAGACTTTTGGAGTATTAATGTGCTCGATGATCATGCACTTCCCAACTGCACTGCCCAAAAAATGCCGAGTTCCCACATTAGCAAAGTAGCTGGGATCGAGTGAGTATAGAAGGGAAGCCTAAAGGGCAGTCAAAGCAAAGCACAGGGGATCAAACAAGCCAGATCTGCTTCCCATGACAGCTCATGACCTGTTTCTGCCTTGGTGTCTTCACCTGTAACACCAGGTAACACCACCTACCCGAAGAGGGCCAAACAAAATTAACGAGAGCTTTTAACCACTCCAAAATTCTGCAAAAAGTAAGATTAATTCTTTAAAAATTCCTGAAGCCATCATTATTATTACTGTCATTTCTTTGTTCTGCTGGAGCACGTAAGAGTCCCAGAACCATGCAGTCATGGGCACAGCGCTGATGTGGAAAGTAAAGGTGGTCCCAGCCCTGGCTGTACTCAAATCTGATGATTTGAAAGGCAGACTGAACAGAAACCCACAGAAACAAAAGGCTTTGCGCTTCTTAGAATTTTTCATATTTGGATAGCTAAATTTTGTAAAACTGACTTTACTTTCTCCTTATTGAACATGTCATATCCAAGTCTCATTACCAAACCTCTCCTATTTCAAATGTCAAAACCATTAACTTTTAATAAAGGGCTGCTAGTGTATCCCTACTCCCAAACTATAAATCCATGCCATCAATTATTGCCATTTTAATTGCCTAGTTAGGAAATACCCTTCATCTGTCTACACTGCTAAGTAATGAAGTAAACATGGCAACAAGACATTAGTTTGATAACGCTTGCCAAGTTTGCTAAAAAAATCTTGATTCTGGGATTAATATATTAACAAATATGTAAGGCTGAATAACTTGCTTTGCTCAGCCCACTTAAAATTAGCACCGGAGAGGAAGATGTGTGTCCTTAGGAGTACCTGCAGTGAGAGCCTTACAGTTCACAGCAGATGAACTTGGTTTATTTTAAGAACTTATAAATGGAAGGACACTTCCAACTGCGTTAGTCTAGCAGAAGATAGCCTGGTTCAAACTTGTGTTCATTGCACAGATATCAGGCAGTGATAAACAACTCTTCTAATCTTATGAGGTGAGGAAATAATTTTCATTAAGTCCTGGTGGCACCAGGAAATTGTATAAATATAAGTAGGCTACTCGGTTAGGATTTAAATAATATTTTAGCTTAACCTCATAAAAAAACCCAAACAAATAACCCTCTGTTTACCTGGAAGTGACAAAGGTATTGTGGAATTCCAAGACCTGTGCTCCCTCTCCAACAGGACATTTAGGCATAAACTTAAAACTGAGAAAACATTTTGCCAGGCTGAAACCACAGAACACGATGTCTACAGGCAGATGAAAGTGCATTCCTGCCATGCTGCAAGCTGACAAAAAGCTATGAAAAGTTATTTTGCGTTCTTGTGACCACCATGAATAAAGCCCCTGCTGAAAGGTACAGTGGATTAGCTTGGGCTCCATGCCTGATTTAGACAGTTTGCATGAGCTGAAAAACGCAGAGAAACACTCCAAAGTATTTTTTGTTAACAGAAGCACATAGATAGATATATATATAGATAGATATATATATGCATGCAAACTACAGGAGCCTCTGGTTATAATCAGTGCCTTATCTTACTTCACAGTAAATGCAAAGGGATCACGAACCTCATGGAAATAGTGCCAATGAAGTGCTGTGTTTTAGTTTACTAACTTCTGAAATACTTTGTTTTGACTAACAGGCAGCAGCTCAAGCAGTCATCTGCAAAGCCAGAGGATTTCTTTAGCCTTTTATAATTTCTTTTTTTGTGTAATCGTTTAAAAACTTGATTCTCCTGCACTAATGCTTCGGAAGATAAGGAGCAAGAACGAAACTTTTTTTGTGCTACTGTGTCAAAAGCTTTTGTCATTTCCTAACGGGACATAACATCAAGATGATGTCTCTTCGTGGACAGCCTTACTAACTTTGCAAAGCAAAGTGTGACCTGCTTTAACACAATCTCTTAAGAGGACAGCAGTAAAAATACCACACCTATTGACTGAGGCTGGAAGAAAAGAGGTACAAGAGACGATGAACTGCCCATAACACACCTCGGGCACTCACCTGAGACTACTGAGAGGAATGGCAAGGTCAAGGCTTGGCCCTGAGCATGACATTTGAACTGGAGAAAGAAACCAGAACCTCCTCCATGGATCTTCAGGAGAATTGTGAACCCTTTCTACCTACCAATAACAGGCTCATTTTTCCAGGGTGCAGCCCCAAGCACCAGCTCGTGTCACAGCTGCACGAGCAGCGGTAGGAGGGCTGCATCTGGAAGGAGCCCCTGCCCCAAGGCAGGCTGCAGAGCTGGTGGACAGCTCAGTTCTGCCTTCCCCCAGGGGCACCCCCTTCTCCTTCTGCTCACACATGGAGCAGGAAAAACGAGGAGCAGCAGTGCCCAGACAGCCCGGGGTCAGCGCAGGGGAAGCAGCACAGCCACGGCACGTGGCAGGCTGGAGGAAGATGAAGAAATAAAGGAAAGAGAGGACAGGGAAACATGTGGAAGCCATGTGACCAGTGGCTGCTGTGCCCACACACCTCTGTGTGTGCACAATGCTGTGTGCACAATGTGCAAGGGCATTTAGGGCAGGGGCTGGGGGGCTGTAAGGAAGATTTGGCAACAGAAATCTCAGCCTTGCTTGTGACACACACATAACTTTCTATGCACCGTGGGTCAAACGTTTACGAGAACGCCTCTTTCTTCTGGTAAAATCAACCACAGGAAGGGCAAGGAAGGATGTAGTGGTGGCAAAATGCAGAACCCGCCATCACCGTGAAGAGCGCAACGACAAAAACTGAAAGTCGGAGCTCCCCAAAATAAACTGTCTGTGTTTGAGGGCTGGGACAGCAAAAAGGAGAACTCTCAGTCTTGATTCTGCCATTACAGAGGGACCAAAAAGCTCTAACTAGAGCAAGTGGTCACCAGGAAGTGTCAGGAAAGTGACTGAAGAGCCACACTAGTAGTAGAAAAAAGTTAAGTCAGATGAACTGTGACAGCAGAGAAATGTTACATAAACCAGGTCAGCTAAAGCCAAAAAGAAGGCCCAGGCAGCAAAAAGCCACTTTGGCAGCAAGGCAGAGGTGTTTGGAGACTGAAGCCAGCAGAGGAACCCAGCAACAATGGCCTTACTGAGGAGGGTCCATGCTTGTATCCTGCCCATCCCAGGGCGAGCAAAAGGGCACGCAGGGAAGGAGTTCGGGGTCAAAGATCAGCAGCCCTGTGCCAAGAACTGCAGCTTTTCATTAGCAAAGGACACAGAAAAGCCCCAAATCGCCTGCCCTTCCATTGCTTTGTTTCCATATGGGGCCTGACATGGGTGCAAAGCTATTGTAAACACATGTACTGTGTTACAGAAATGCAAGAAAAAGAAAACAGCTTTTTTTTTTTTTTNAAACCTTTTTTTTTTTTTTTTTTTTTCTTTTTCTCCCTTTTTTTTTTTTTTTGGTAAAAAGATGGATATTTTTACAGCATACAGAGCCAATCATGACATTTAATTTTACAGAACAGGAAGGAGCTCAGTAAATTGCTGTAAAAATATCCACCCTTATGCAACCAAAACGCCAGCTACGGATCAGGAATAGCTGTGGAGTGGCATCATGGACCTGCTCAGCACCGTGGATATGAACCTAGGGACAGAGCTTAACCGACCCCTCAGCTAGCTGCTGTACCCTGGCAGTGACCTCTTGTGTAAAATGACCCCAGCAGTCACTCCATATACAGCTTTATGCCGGCATTCCTCTGCCCCAACCCGTGTTTTCTGTGTCACAGACCCTGTTAAATAATTTAACACAAACTGTAGGCAGAAGGCATAAAATACTGACATTTCGATTTGGCAGGCATTTCAATTTTCATTATAAGCATTCAGACAAGTAGTAAATAGTCCTACAAGGTAAGGACCTGTGGATGCTTTCTGAAAATACTGTCACCTTTGATGGGTATCTCAGACAGCCCTGCACAAGAGTAGAGCATGGTCAACCACCACAACAACAACATAATAAAAATACTTACTTCTTTAAATGTGCTGCAATCACACCAGCATAACTCAGTAACCGTTTTTCTACATTCCTTGCTTGAAAGAAACATTGCATAATACTACTGTAGCTTATAGATTGCTTTCTTGTCTTTTTTCCACCGAGTATTCAATTCCTAACAACATTTAATAAATATAAGTAATGAGGAACACTCCCTATCCCCATCTATTTATTTCTTCTCACTTAGGGAAAACATTTTTTCTTAAAAAATTTGGCCCTCATATGAAATACCAAATGTGGTGATTTATGATATAACCAAGAAGTTTGTGGTTCTTACTCTTTTAATGACAAAAAACTTTCCAATACTCTGAACATAATTGAAAGATAAACTATTTTTGACACCAACTACTCTGAAGAATAAATAGCCCATTAAACAAAAACCTTCAGTGTACATTCTACCTTTACCAGAGAAGTAAAAGTGATCAGAAAAAGCTTGAGGGCACTACAGCATAATTCAAAAGAAGAAAGCAGTGAAAAGGCCCAATTATTCTTATTGGCAAAGTAATACATCTAAAAAAATAGTTATCTTCTGAAATCAAGTTCACTTGGTATCACAGCTGAAGGCACTATTTAAAATACAGCAATAACGGTAACACAATTTATGATTTGATTGATATAAATGATCTGTTAATGTTAAAAGAAGACAAAGCTAAGTGGACATTCACTGTTTTGCTCTACATTGTTATTTCACCCAAAAACCACTTTGTGTGAAATTTCTCCTTAATGGGAAGACCAACATATTCAGGATCTCCCCTTGGGCAGGGGATGCCTCTCAAGGCTGCTCCCCAAGACTGAGAGATTCCTTACCACAGCAGACTCTTGGAAAGTGGTTAATGGCATGCTAAACTCTGAAATCTTAGCTAAACTATATAAAGAATTGATTGTGTGCATATAATCCTTTAGACATAAACTGCTAGGCAAGTCTGGGATTAAGTCTGGATCCAGCTGCACCTAAACTTGCCCTGAGCAGGAGTTTAGAATGCAAGGGGGCCCTTCCTTAACATCACAACTCAACAGGAGGGTCTCCCCAACAGTTTTGGCTGAGCCTGTCCTGGACACAGTAAATAATCAAGTGTGCCTTGTGGTGAATCTTGTTAAGCCACTGTCACATTTGCTATCAAGCTTTGTTTGTTATCAATAAACATATTGTTGCTTCTCTCTTACAGCTGAAATGCATCGCTCCACCTGTGCCAATGTGGAGTTAAACCACGTAACTAAACAAGTAAGACATACCTGATGTGCCAAAATATAGATATTATGGCCAACATCTTTTGGGGAGATGCCATCATCTCCGTTCTCCTCCTCGTGGTCACATTCCAGACCTTGGTTGTACGCATTCTTCATCACATCCACCTGCAACACAAACCCAGCCAGGCAGAGGTGAAATAAATGTGGTTCTGGGGGAAAAAACACACCGTGTTTGAACACAGCCACTTTGTTCAGCTCCAGCCTGGATGGGTGCCCTGCAGTTCTGCAAGAAGAGCGAGCAGCCTGAGAAACACTTTCTGAATAAAGACAAGCTTGAAGGATTTATGAAGCTCCAAACCGCTACATTTTTCATCAGCAGCCATGAGAAAGGAGCAGGAATGCTGAGCCTTTCTGAGCAAGCATTTTCACAAATGCTTCTACAGACTGCTCCAGATAGGGCAGGTAGTGTTGTGCAGCACTTAGAGTGCAGCCATGATCTTCCTCTGGCCAGAACAGGCAGCAACACAATTTCACAGGGAAAAAACCCACACCTAAAGCAAAAAGAAAAGGAGGATCTGGGCAGGGTGCTGGGGAAAGTCCAAATATCCAAAAGCGTCCTAGGGGCCAAGGTGGGGTTCCCCACACACGGCCTGGTCCTGCAGCTGTGCCCTAGGGATGGCCTTGACCAATGGCCTCAGATACTTCCCCAAAATTCCTCAAGAATTCCCAGATCTCTCAGTCTCTGTTGCTACATGGTCAGCTGCACTGAAAACGACTTCTTCAGATTTCTAACCCATTTAAAGTTCCTGGAGACCTCCACAAACATCAGGGCTGTTCCAAAACACAGCAACAACTGTTTGTAACTCTCTTTGTTCACGAGGCATAAATATATAACATACATATATATTAAATACATTCTATGTCTACACGCACATTTCTGTTAGCACTGCTTCACAAACTGTACAAGTTTAATTTGCCAGCCCCTGACAAACTGCACTTGAAGACAGTCTACCAGAGTATGATAATTTAGTTAGGAAACAATTACAGAAAAGTGCTTGGAACGGATAAAAATAATGAAGTCGTAAAGACTGAAATCATGCATGCTTGATCCTTTTAAAGCACTTTTTGTGAATTAGTACTATCCTGATACATTGTGCCACCATACGCTGCCAACACTTTTCAGCTTAGATGCAGATCATTTTAAAAATGTTTTAATGACAGATTTTTTTTCAGCCAAAAGATTTATGAATATTCACAAGTTTTCTCACCAGTTCTCTTGGTCTCATGTTGAAAAGGATTCTTTCCGCATTCTCACTGTCTTGCCTGCTTTCCATAATAGCCAGCAAAAGCTTGGAGGCATTGTTCTAGAGACACAAAACCAGATTAATGCAAATTTTAAATCTCTTTCATGGATTAATGACCCTTGCATTTGTTTTAATTGAGATTATGAGGACCACTTTTTTAGTGGATAAGATTTTCAACTACTTGCATCTTTTATTTTACTGAAATATTTAATAGGGTTTTTTAATGTCAGCATACTGTAACAGTAACTCTGCACGCTATATTGGAAGAAAAAATTTAAACACTGAAAAATATTTTACTTAAATACAGAGCCTTGCTGTAAACTGCACAAGAAATTAAATTCCATTCCCTTATTGCCCACCTAGCAATTTTTGCCTTGGCCTTCTGTTAAAACAAGACTCAACAGAGGTAATTACAAAACATATTACACAAAAGCTTTTATCATTCAGGCAGGTTTCCTTCCCCTTTGGTTTTTATGAAATCCAACTGGTTATTACTTGAAAGGCTGTAAAATGAACTGTTTTCATACGCCCCTGAGATTTTGTTTCACTACTAAATATTCCTGGGGGCGTATACAAAGACAACCTTTGCTTTGTCAACTGGCTGCTTTTCCCCAAGACTTCTCCTAAGGATTAAACAGCATGAGCTTTAACAGCAGTAGCCCAGTGCTGCCTCAGAATTCAGAGTCCTGTCCCTTCCAGCTCAATCAGCTGTTCTGCAGAGCAGAGGAAGAATGGTTTTGGAGGGTTGAGTGCTTTCTGGCAGAGCAGGGTTGCCTTGGTTGACCTGCCCCAGCATCCCCCCATCATCCCCCGTTACAGACGGAGCTCTTTGGGCACTTGGAAGCGGGAGACAGCCCCAAGGGAAGAGGTAGGGGACAGGAAAACTCCCAACCCACCCTACAAGCTCATTCTCAGGTGCTTTTCGCCAGTATCAGCAATTCCAACTGAAAATTCTCCAGCTAGGACGTGCCTCAGACAATTGGCGTGGGCAGTTTCAGAGGAAAAGATTTCCGGTGTTTTTGGGGGCGGAGTGAAAAGAAAGATGTTATTCCCTACATGTTCAAGAAACCTGTGTTTCAAGCTGCCTTTGTATCCCCAAGTTTCGGTAGCAGAGCTGGAAATACGGAGCGCTAGGGGCCAATAGAACGATCACATGAGTTGTACCCTCCCAGCCAAACTTGTCCAACTCAGAAGCATTTGGTAAATTACAATTTGAGTGCTATAGAGCAGAAACACACTAATTTCATAGCTAAAAGCCCACAGTGTGTATCCTCAGTGAGCACAGAACCACAAAACTGTGCTGGTTGGGTCACAAAACCACACACTGAAGGCTGCCCTCTGGACCATGGTTTCAGCAGTCCAGCCCCTGCTCAGAGCAGGGGGCTCAGGGCTGTGTTGGGCTGAGGTTTAAACACCTCTGACTGGAGGATGAGACTGAAGGCAGATGGAAGGAGAGAGATTAGAATGAAGACTTGTACATAACTGGGGAATAAGAAACTCCTGGGAGAAGAGACTGGGAGTTGAGTGAGAATCCAGGACAGAGGAGCCTGGGCTTGCCAACACAGGAATGAGGGAAGGATAAAGAACAACAGATGAGAAGAAAAGACCTAACTGGGACTGGCTCAAGGAGAACAGCATTCCATATTTCGCCATTTCTCTTTCCTTTTGCTTCCAAATCAAATCAGGACCATCAGGACCTGCAGCCAACATGCAGAAATTCAATGTTCACAGCGCACGAGAACGGGTGGAGGAACAGGACGGCATTTTGATGAGGATTCCTAACAGCAGGCTGCTCTGAAAAGCAGGACATTTCCTCTTCTGCCGCAGTTTTGACTGACAGTGGTGACCAGGTCAGTGGTGGAAGCACTGCTAAGATCTCAAACGGAGGCAGAGGGAAGGGGCTGCCAGGTAGCTTGAGAAGGAAAGGGAGGAAACAGGAGGAAGGCATCAGCCTACTCACTCATGGGGGAGGAGGACTTTGAAGCTATTTCCCAGTGCAGATAACCCTGGGGATGGAGAGAAGCCTGCTGCAGCTTCCAGGAAGCTGGGAAAGGCAGAGGCTGGGTAGGACTTTGTGTCATCAACAGCCAGCTTCTTGCTACTGGCTCAGCAGAAGTGGCATGCCGTGGCCTGGAACTACAGCAGGCATTTGAGATGGTTATTTGACTACTTATTCTGCACATTTGGAGACCCTAGGATCTGATTTCTAATCCCAGATATCAGTGAGGAAAAGAGGTCCATTGCTTGGAAAACACAGCACAAAGTTCATAACACACCGGTACTGTGAAAAATCAGTTTCCAGGTGCTACAAAGCAAGACAGCACAAAGTGCTTCTTTCTTTTTCACTTTTACCTGGGTTCCCATCTCACCTCCTCATAAAAATTTTGGAAAAATAAATTAATGAGTGAAGCAACTAGATACAGCTATGAGAAAAAACAAGAAGACACTTGTGTTGGATTCTCTGTACCCTTAGACTGACAATGTCTCTTCATCCTGCCACAGATGTGGCAACTATTGAGTGCCAGGGCTTGCACACCAGTCAGTAAGGACGGCCACGGGGTCACACTCAAAATAAAAAGAGGCAGAACAGAACACTGGCCATCTGTGCACTCAGTGAACACTGCCTGCTCTGCTCACTAAATGATTCGCGAGTCCACTGGAAAATATAATCCCTGAAGATGTAATTAAATACCACATCAAAAACTATGTGCACAACAAGCTAAACTAAGCTGGCATGGGAAAATATAATTCTGCATTGCCTTTCCTTTGGTTGAGGGGTGTAAGTTGAACATACAATGCTCCCTGAAAGCACTGCCTGAGAATGTTTGTCAGTGCAAATGTACGGGCCTACATACTTTTAATTCTGTATTTGCACTGCAAAAATTTATGTATTTGCAACTTCACAGTTGCCTATGAACACTGACAGAGTGTCAATGTTCAACATTACTTGGTAAACTCAGTGCTTTATTATTTCAATGTGTTGCCACTCAAAATCAAAACTGGCAGCTTCTTAATTTGGATCCAGTTCTTGAGATGAGATGTGGCCGAGCAACGTGTCCAGTTCCAAGCTCCCCAGTACAAGAATGATGTGGACTAAATGGAATGAGTCCAGCAAAAGCCACGAAAACGATGAAGGGAATGGAGCATTTTTCATGTAAGGAGCCACTGAAAGTTGTGACTGCTCTGCTGGGAAACAGATGGCTCAGATGGATCTTATCAATGGGCAGAAATACCTGGTGGGAGGAAATGCAGAAGATGGTGCCAGACCCCTCTCAGCAGTGTCCAGTCAGAGGGCAAGAGACAAAATAAAACACCCACGAAATTCTATCTAAACACACAGATACTTTCATATGTCAGAGGGATCAAACAGTGGAATAGATTGTCCAGGAGATATTCAGCTGGACATGGTCCTGGGAAACCTGCTCTAGCTGACCCTGCTTGAGCAGGGGGGTTGGACAAGGTGACCTCAAGACATCCCTACCACAACAAATGATTCTGTGACTCTGTAAAATCTGAATTTTGTTAATTAAGTCTGAGCACATTCAGCCTCCTGTGAACAGGGTCACACTGGTCCTTGCAGAGATGTCTCTAAAATCCATTTTTGGTTACTACACAGAAAAGCTGTTCTACAAGCATTTGCTCACTTCATGACAATGGCAAATCAAAATGGTACTGGAGTGAATGCAGCTACATCTTTACAGAGACTGAAATTTGGACTTCAAAAGAACTGTCTGCATGTTCAAAGTTAAATGTCTGCCTAAGTGTTTTGCTAGAGGGGGGCCTGAATTACATTGCCATTCAAAAATGTAATTACAGTTATTAAAATCATATGTAAAGCACTGTTTATTCAGTGTTTCATTGTACATGATATATAGCTACATTAATTATTTTATTAGACATGTGTAAACGTTGCCAATATGATGCAATGCAGCTACCACAAAGTATTTGCTGGTTTGGGGAGGAAACAGACCATCTGCAATGGAAATACTTAATTTGGGAGGCAAGAAAAAGAAATAACACAGGGCTCCTCCTGGACAGATTCTACCCTGCTTGGCAGACAGTACAGCTGCAGAGCTCCCCTCTGCATGCAGTGGCACACAGGCAGGAGAAACTTATCTGCAAGCCCGTCCAAGTCTCCCCAGAATACAGAACAAAATTACGTTACAAGCCCTCCCGCTCTAGGCTTTGCCCTCACACTCCACACTTTGTGTTCCCCCTCAGAGGACACTGAGAAGGGAAATAAAAAACAATTTACTTGAACCTTGTTTTCAACCTTATTTGACATTGCAGGTCATCTGATGTATTACTTTTTTTCACAACATTTCCTTCTCAAGTAATTTTTAAGAGTTCAGTATACACAGAGAATGCCTGACTTGTTGCATGCCTGTACAGTGTGGTTATTTATCAATCTTGAGAGATTTTAAATCCACAATACAGATTTTTCATGCTAGCTATGTCATGCCTGTCTGATAGGATTTTTTTTAAAAAAAGCTGAGGACATTCTCCAAAACACATCAGTGGGTCAAAAGGCCTGTGGCAGAGGGCCTGGTAAGGACTCAGAAGCTGAGCTGAATTCATTTGCAAGCTCTTTTTTTCCCAAAGGCTTCAGAGTATATTACTCTGTGGTAAGATGAAGAAAATGTTTGGATGCCTGGAGCTCCCACACAGGTATTCCTCCTTTTGTTACTCAAATTCAAATAAACACCGTACCTTGAGCTGAAGCACCAGGTCCATGCAGTATTTGCCAAGAGGGTTTATGTCATTCAAGATGAGAGCAATTATAATATCAATCCCATTAGACTCATGGGTGGCTATGCATGTCTGCAAAATAAGAGAAGAGAATGGGGCAGGGGCAGGAGGGAAGGAACGGGGAAAACAGGGAGACAGGACAGCCAGAGGGAGGGAGAGAATATGTACATCAGCAAATTTCCAAAACAAGGACACAGAACTAATAAAGACCTTGCAACAGCAATGAACCGTTCAGCCAAAGCAGAACAGCCTGAAAACATGCCACAAGAAGTTCTGGGGGAGACTTGTGTGGCACAGAACTAACCCAAACACTGCCAGCAGCGAAATACCCGAGTGGAAAAAAGGTGGTGCAAGCTAAAATCCGCTGCCAGTGAATCCCGCAGGGCTTGGCACCAGCGGCACAAGTTACAGACAGCAGCCCCCAGGAGCACTGCCAGACTCAGCTGAGCTCATGCCAGCCCCAGACATGAAAGGCAGCTCAACTGCAGGCACCACCGAATTTGCACGCTCAGATTCTTCATTTGCCCTCGGCATTAACATTGCTGTTACAGCACGGAGTGCTCGTGAACATCACGGTTCTGTCCGTGCATCGGGACGTGTCCTGCACAGAAGGATACACTGGATATGGAATGCAAAGCTGTATTTGTGACCAGTGGTCCTTCCCAAATGCCTTTGCAGCTAGAGTTCTGAACCTTCTAGGCCTTCTACATAAGAGTCAGTTATACAAAAGCCTACAGCACTTTTTTTTCTGGTGGGTTTATAGGGCAATCAGAAAGGAAAAGTTTTCCAGAAAGACAGAGAGGGGTAAAAATGAAAATGAGAGCGTGCCCCTGAAATACATTGAATTAGACTTGCAGTTGGTGTAAACAAGTGTGACTCAAATCCTGTAACTCAACTACACTTGTAACTTGAGTTACACCACAGTATCTTTCAAGTTCATTAGTCCCTCTATAAGAGAATATTTGTCTGCAGAATTGGCCCTATGGGTGGACAACCTAGGTGCTTGCCTGAGGAGCCAAATTTTGGAGAAACCGGGTGGCTCACACAAGCTCTTGTGCACTGAGCACTTGCTGTCAGTGTTTCTTCTGTTCAGATGAATCACCATTGGGCATTGCGACTACAGCAGGAGTCAAGGCTCAAATGTTTTGAGTCGTGGCTAAAATATTTTAAGCTCATCTTCCCCCTCTAGGATGCAGGAAGCCTGGATACACTGGATATGGAATGCAAAGCTGTATTTTTGACCAGTGGTCCTTCCCAAATGCCTTTGCAGCTGGAGTTCTGAACCTTCTAGGCCTTCTGCATAAAAGTCAGTTATACAAAAGTTTATAGCACTTTTTTTTCTGGTGGGTTTATAGGACAATCAGAAAGGAAAAGTTTTCCAGAATGACAGAGAAATTGGAAAAAATGAAAATGAGAGCGTGGAGCATTTGCCCCTGAAATACATTGAATTAGACTTGCAGTTGGTGTAAACAAGTGTAACTCAAATCCTGAGTGACTTCCCAGCAGGTAGGTCTAAGTAATAAAGTGTAATTCATCATTCCCTCCCTATCAGTGTTCCTCCAGTGCTTCTCACTTAAATTTGTTGAACACATTAACTTGTAACATTTCTTTTCATCTCTAGTCCTGTAACTACACATTTTTTACAGCTGTTTTTCCCATTCATAACATGACTGTTCAAAATTTAGTCCACTCAATGATTTTTGTTTTTAAAATATTAAGTAAAGGCAGCTGATTACCAGCAATGGTAATAACAGCACTTTACATTTCATTGGTGCACAGTAATGAAGAAGCATTAATATTGCATATATTTCCTCAGCTTTTTCTAGCAGAAAGAACAGATTGCTTCTGTAATTTCGCTCACCACAATTTTCCCACTGCTAATCCACAGCAAAAATTCTGCAGTTTCATCTGCACACAACTTTACTGCAGTTCTCCTCAGAGCAAATATGGCAGCACGTAGCTGCATCCTGTCCCTTTCTATACTTTTTCAGCACAGCACTAAAGAGATTTTACCAAAAGTCACAACTGTGTGACTTCAAAAGGGTGCACAGAGCAAGAACAGGAGATCAGAAGTGTGCTCTTTAGTGTCATCCATTTCACCACTGATAATTAAAAGATTCTGCCAGGTGGTATAGCAGGATGGCAAGCTAAACTTTGTGGCAGTTATGTGAAATAAGGCAAGGAAATGTTAGCAATGTGTATAGACAGCAGCAAGGTAAATTATGTGCAAACGAAGAACACGAGTCTGTGTTGGCAATGCACTTCCCAAACTGTGACTCCAAACCTCACAAAGTGAGGCTTAAGCCATGGACACACCAAGATAAAACATGAAACTCTCTCCAGAGGACTGCAAACCCTCAGCAGAAGAAGAGGTGCTACAGGAAGTGTCTGTTTTGAGTTCTCACCTAAAAGGGTCGCTCAGGCCCTATGAAAGCTTGAAGCATGTTAAGTCTACTCACAGCAGCTACAAGAGAATTTCTGTTATCAGGAGTACTGAAAGGTTTGTGATAAGCACCCAGACACCACCCAGAACTTATTTGAGCCCTACCTGGTTTTCATGGCACGGGCCCTGGCAATATTCCGTCAAGCTTTCCAGCGTCTGGTTGACGAGAGCCACATTCCTCTCATTGATGTAAAGCCCCAGCAAGCCCAGCCCACCTGTGGTGCTGCCACAGATGCAGTCCAAAAACTGAAGGGTCTCACAAACGAGGTTGTAGTTCGTTTTATTGTTTTGATGTCTTAAAAAATTCTGGTGGATGGAGGAAAGGAACACACACACACAAAAAAAAAAAAAAAAAAAAAAAAAAAAAAAAAAGAAAAAAAGAAAAAGAAGATAGTCAAGGCAAACAAAGTCTTTTTTCATGAAAACATTGAAGGATACAATTTATGACCATACAACCGCGGTGTCTCAGGTACAGTGCACTACTATAGAAAATATGTTAGGTTTTAATATATGTTAGGCTTTAATGCAGCAGTTGAGAATTATTATCTGATTAAATCACAGCATAAGGGGACTTAGGAAAGTGAACTTGGCAAACATCTGCACTGGCCTTAAACACCTTTTATTAGTGCTGCATATCTGCTCCCATGCACCCCTTACAGCCCTTCTGGAAGCTCACTGCCCCGCAGCTCAGCAGGTCTGGTGGCACTTTGTGGGCTGGTCCTTGGCAGAACAGGAGCTCAGCTCAAACCACCCAACCACTCCTTGAAGGAGGCTTTGAGGTACATTTGCAGAATATACCACCAGGTATATTTGCAGAAAATATATTTTGCGAAGTTTGCTATGGGCACAGTAATTTCTACTGAAAATAACTGATAGCAGGGACACACGTAGCATCTTAAAGCCTACAGCTGTTAACACCTTGGGAAAAGAGCAGTACCCAAACACTGCCCAGAAACTTCTGGTGCTCTTCAGGTCTGCAGTGCATCATCCACCATTTGTGCACAGGAACCTTGCTAAAGGAGGCATTTAGACCCTTCTCAGTTCCCATGGCTGTGCTGAGATCCCCAAGTCATTCTGAGGACATAAAGACGTGCTCCACCACAGCACCCAAATGGCTCTTGAAAAAGGTCATTTTTTACCTTGGACCAAAAAACCCAACATTTTAGACACCTTTATTCTGTAACAGGAGCCAGGCAAAGGTGTGGTTTTTTCCCTTATCAAGGTGCAGCCCCTCTAATAACACCCCTGTAAAAGCTCAGCTCAAAGCACTTTACCTGGAGCTCTCGGTTGTGGTTCTCACACAGCAGCTGCAGAAATCTCAATATTGGCTGCATGATTGCAATGGCAGGGCTCATGATTGCTTCTTCGGTGGACTTCTCTTCTGCATTTGCAGCATCTGCTCCCGAGCCAATCAGATCTATTTCTGGGTCCATTTCTCTTCTGTACACAGAGTAAGCCTTGGAGGTTGCAGAAGATGCTTCTGTTAACTGTCCTTTCATACCCTCTTTCAGATGCAGGGTTGAATCCTTAACTGAACAGAAGATAATTCTCCTTCATTTTTGAAAGCCTTTCTCCCCATTTGATTAAACAATAAGAAAACAATAATAATGAATGCAACTTTTTCTTTGTTGGTGCCTAACTTTTCAAAGACCTCTAGGCAACTCACAAAGAATATCAAAGCAACATTCATGCATGTTCCAAATAAACCACAAGCCAGAGTGAAACAGAACATTAACACAAAAAGCCCTACTATTTCTCTCCCATATACAATAAATGATGAGAACAATGGGAAGACCACAGGGTGAGAAATCAGTTCCTGTGCTTGCTCTTGTGAAATAGCCCCATTAGAAGCAGCCTCTGCTTCTGCTCCTCTAAAAACATGGTTCTATATCTTTTATTGATGCAAACTGGCAGAGCTTCACTGATTTCATCAAAGCTAATTCCTTGCAGCCAACCTGAGATGAACTATAACTCAGAGAAAAACAGGCAAAATATACAAATTATCAACGATTAATATTAAAGCTTATTGATCAACTCAGCATCACATCAGTGGTGCAGCACACGAGGTGTCCACATAATGCACTTTTCCCTCTTTCACAGGGGTGCCTCCTCACCTCTCTTTTTGGGAACAGATATGGTCAGGTCGCTGTCATCCTCCTTCTTTTTGCTCCCCAAATCAATAGTGTTCACTGTCACTGTGGATCGTATCTCCTGCTGAGCAGCTTTCATGCGATCATACAGCACTTTAAAGAACCTTTCTGACTTTTTCTGTTCCTTTAGTTGCTGGTAAGTCGAATACTGCAAAAATAAAAAATTCTTTAAATATCAGTCTTCTAAGGAAGAAGAAATACAAAAATACACTATTTTTTGTTTTGGTTTCTTTTGTGAAACAAAAAATGAACAATTACTTCACTTACACAGAACAAATGTTGGCCACTGCCTGACCAGTTGTTGCATGAAGTGATATACAAGGCTGGTAACAAAGATTGATGATAATGTTTCAAAATTTGGGTAAAATGGTGGACAGCATTATTTGCAATCTTTTAAATGTCACATTATTATATTTGAAGTTAAATTACTTTGTGACACTCTCCATTTCTCCAGGCTTACTAGAGGCATAATATTCCATCTACAAATAACAGCAAAAAGTAACTTACTATTTAGCAACAAGAGGAAGCATGGAACATCTAATATGTAGTATTATAGTTTGGATTATATTCATTTTTTTGTGCTACAGACAGGGTTTAATATTAAATAATATTTTAGGTTATTCAATTCCACTCCCTCAGTAAAACTGTCAAGCAGGCTGAGTACCATTTCCAACAGTTTACAAACAATCCCAATTCTCTCAGCCTTCCCTCATCATATCAGTCCTCTCTCTTTCCTCAATCATTTGATTTGGCTAAATCTGGGTGAGAGGGATATAATTTAAAAAAAAAAAACTAGGATCCATAGTCTAAAGCAGATATTTTCTACAGACTGGGATACTGATCTTGTCAAATGACCAGTTTTTCTCTCTTTGGAGATTTTGATAAATGTCTGAAGGTTTCCAGAAAATAACACGTTATTATAAACTTCAAAGCATTATAATTATTTATTTTACAAAGACTGACATAAAATAACCAGGGATAGTGCCCACACAGCAATGACCAAATTAAAAGTACAGTGCTATACAGAAAGGGGCAGCTGAAAAACATTTTCTTCTATTGAAGTCTCCACTACGAGCTACTGCATAGTAATAGGGCATATTTACATTTGTATTATAATAATACATATCACAGTGACAAACTTTTCACAGAACTCACAGCAAAAAGGTTCTCTTTATTTGTCTCCAGAGCACATGCACCTGAGAATCAATATGTGAATAAGCACATTAAATAAGTACCTGTGTTTGCGTGTTCCCACCTTCAAGCAAGGCAATACCAAGCAGAATTCCTTCCGAGAAAATCCTGTCGTTTCTGGTGTTCACTATCACATCTATGACCAGTTCTGAGGCACCTTCTTTGTCCAGGAGGCACTGGATATCAAACATGGTCACCCCAGATTTATCTGCATCTTGGCCTGAAAATCCACCTGCAAATTAGAGAAATACACAAATACCCCTCACGTTTGCTTCACAAACATACATGAAAAGGAATCTATTAGTAGTGATAAAACACACAATAGCAACGTAATAAATTTAATTTTGAAATTCTGTTTCAGGCAGAATTCCCTTTGATATAAACAAGATTTTTGTATGAAACTGCAATGGTGAGCTCTAAGAATAAGAAATAAAACAAATCCCCCAGCCATTGTTCTGTCATGATCTTCAGCCAATAAATAAGTGGAAATGACACTGATTTGTTCACGGGACACTTTTTAAATTCCATTGCTGCATACACTGAACTGTGAGTAGGGTCAGTGCTCTGAGACCACTTTTAAATCTGCTCTTCAATCTCAGGCCTCATCTATACAAAAATCATGTCCTGGTAAATCCATCCTGGTTGTGGCTCTGACCTGCTTTTGCCAACTCCTGGATCATCAACATCATGATGACGTTCTTCAAGAGCACATACTCGAGTTAATCCAAATTAAAGGAGTGGGTTGAAGAAATTCTGCTAAATTCTATTAGCTCATTAAATCAACCATCTTTTATTATCGCAGATTATCATCTTTCCTGCTATACTTACTTCTATAAAGATGTAACTGCATCTACTTCATTAGTAAAAATATAGTACTGCTATAATCAGCCAGTACTACTTTGATTAAACTGATTAAAATGGTTCAGACTTTGTGATGAAGCCACACACACACACTTTTTAGAGAGAACTAAAAAAAACAGTGCATCTTCAGTCTCTTTTTTATTAGGGAGCAAAATTTGGCATATAGGATATTAAGACTGTAAACATTTCCAGTGTCTACACTGAAATAACTAGGGAGGAACAGCTGGGTAACATCTGGAAAACCTGACAAATCTGGCCATGCCTTCAATGTGCACTGAAAATGCAAAATGCAGTTTTGACCTGGCTCTATACCTAGCTCCTGCCTCATTTCCTATGATGCCCATTATTATGGGTTTTCCTAGAAACCGCCCTACAGCAACTTCCCATGGCTTCTACAGCAGAATGATACAGAAATGTAGGTTATAATGGACCTACAGGGATCATCTACTGAAACTTCCTGCCCACGGGAAGTTAGGGCAGCTTCATCAGAGTCTTGGCCAGTGAAGTTGGAACAAAAACCAACACATCCTACAACCCCTCAGGAACATCTGTTCTGTTGTCTAAGCAGTATTTCTGTGAGCAGCTTTTCCTTAGATTTTTTTTTTCATATATCAATAAAGAATCTGGAACGTCAAAAAAGATTTTCAGTTTCCAGAAACCACCCTCTCTCTTCAAATGCTTTGTGCTTTGCTGAATTTATTTACTGGTACCTACTTTGGTACCTCCAAATGCACAATCTGAGACCAGCGTGTGCAACTTAAAAATAGGAAAAGTCTGACACTACCTCTCTTCTAAGTGGTTACAGAATGTGTTTGATTTATTTACCAACTGAATGCCTGGAGCATCTCCAATGTGCCTATTAGAAAAAATGGTGCTGCTAATTTTGCTCTCCTGAAATGATGTGTGTTGATTTACCTCCCACTTGTGCAGTTTTGCTGTAGCTGGCAGACAGGGGCCCATTCATGCCACTTCCATATTCCCCTTTAAAGTACCGATACAGGAGTATTTTCCTTAAAGTGTTGCCCTTTAAGAGAAAGATAAAAATAGAAGAAATGAGAGTTGGGGCCGATTTCCTTTGTTTGAAAAGCAAGCTGTTTAACATAGATACATAATTTAGCAGGTCTTTCCATTAGAATTAGTAAGCACATAAATAGGAAAATTGTCCAGAAAACAAACATCTAATGGTCTTATCTAACAAATCCCAGGGGAGAACTCTAAAATAGCGCTGCATAAACTTTTTTCGAAGTTTGTTTTAAACTTACTGATTATAAATAAAACACTTCCACCTCAATAATGGTGGCTGGCTGTCTGTAAGATGTGTCTATTGAAACAAGCTCCACAAACAGCCAGTGCTCTGCAGTCAGTGTGTGTGCCCTAACCTGCCGTGGCAGTACTTTCTTCCTATTTTCTGCAGCTCAGTAGTACCACTCCCTTTCCTCTGATCTCAGATAATCCAGCTGATCATCTGAAAGAAGCCACATCACATAAAATATTAAAACAGAGATATGACATTTGATAGAACAGCTCAAAAAGCATTCTCTGTATCTCCTTGTTCCTTGACTTCCAAAACCACAACCAGTCAAAATTTGCATGCAGCTCTCTGAAGATCTTCCCTTTCATTTTACTTATGTTCTGCAACACAAGGAGCACTGGATTGAGAGTCAGGGGTACCAATTACTTGGCATTTTTATTTTGCCTTCAGTTTCCAAGGAACACCTGCAGTCAACACTCAGCTTTACAGAGGCAGAAGGTGACACAACAACTGTAGGTGTATGTGTAACCTCAGATTTTATAAAGAAGAGTAAGTAAGGCCTCCAATGACCAACACAGAAGGGAAAAATTGGTCATTTCAAGAGTTTGGCAGTAAAATGGGACTGTTTTTTCCCTACTTTTACTAAACTACTGGTTTTAATGAAAAAAATTCTAAAAGATATGTGCACTAGAAGCATTCTCAGCATTCAGCAGCTCGTCAGTGCCTGCACATTAGTGCAGCAGTCAGCTTTACAATCAAAACATCTCCGTGGCCACTACAAGCAAGTCCCAGACACCCTCACACTCCCACTTCTCTGTTAACTCAGCAATATTTCCAATGGCAGCCACACACCACGGTGGGGCTTCACTGCTTCACAGGCCTCAAACACAATGGCCTTGTCCACCTGAAACAAGTGCCAAAATGCAGGATTTTGTGTGTTGCCTGACAGCACCAACTATGGTTTGCTTTTCTGTTGTTGGTGGGATTTGTGGAAGCAGGTAGAGAGGTCAGGCAGACAGGCTTCAAGATGGCGAAGAAGAAGGTTTTATTTACAAGAAGTTCTTTTTATACACAGTAATAAACAAGTGTCTATTGGCCAAAGACAATCCACCCCCAAAGACCTATTGGTTATGGCTTGTACACCTCTAACACAAAACACAGAGATTAAGAAAGTACAGTTTATCTGTATTCTCCATGAGAGAGAAAGGAAAATCCTAAAACACTGCAACTACAACCAACCAGCCATTCTTTCCTAGTTCTCACATTCTGGTGTTTTCATTTGATCACAGTCTGTACAGAATTCCCTCAAACAGCCAAGGAAAGTACAAGGCCTCCAGTAAAACATCAAAATATATAAATACAATGCCTGCAAGAAAAATAAGAAACGTCACCCACAGGGAATTTATTGGGTGGATTTTCCGGGCGAGTTTAATCCAGTGTGCTCTACACTACAGAGGAAGGCAAAGAACCAGAAGTCTCTGAAGAACTCACACAGAGACAGATTCCTTCCCAGTCTGGTTTGTGATGGGGTTTAACCCAGAGTGCACGGACAGGGTACAGTAACCAAGCCCATAAGCAATTTTAAGATTCAAGTTTTAAGTTTTTTTTAGCCCATAAGCAATTTTAAGATTTAAGGTTTTTTTAAGATTTAAATTTTAAGGTTTAAGAGCACCAGCTGCTCCTGCTCAACATCCTGTCTCTAGCTGGGACCAAAATCCAGTATTCACAGCAAAGTGAACCTCATTTTCCTCATCTCCTTAAGAAGAAAAACATATTATTGATGGGGAAAAAAGTTCCCAGAGGCACTGATTAACGTAGATTGGGAAGAAGGCTAAAGTCCCTTTTCAAGCTTTCTCAGGCATGTATATCACAGAATCATAAAAGTGTGCTGCACAATGGGGATCACAGAGCAGAAACCCTTCTAAACTCCCGACTAGGACCCCATCCAGAATGGGCACTGCCTTGAGACACGATCTTTCCATCAGAAAGGCTGGCACTTGCCGTAACACTTGACTAACCACTCAGTTTGAGTCAACATCCTCAGCCAGCAACCTCTGCAGTCTGCTGGTGACTAATGGTAAATTATATAAACAGTCACAGTGCAGTCACGGGAAGGAACACCAAAAGCCATCTATATATAGTTAAGAATACTACCTGTGGTCACAAGCTTTATTGTTCAACAAAACCAACTTTTATTTTATCAAGAAGAGTGTTGAAAACCATAGAGGAGCTTTTGACTAATAAACTAAGTGATCTAGCACTGGGGTCTGATTACCTGGAAGCAAGGAACTGCTAGCACATCTCAGACCTTCCTCCTGCCTCGTTACCTTCAAAGACACCAGGGGATATGAAGATGTTTTTCCAGCTGGCTATGGAAAGGGGAATTCTACTCCACCCATATCCAAACTAAGGCACAGGCTTAATTTCTTCTCCCAAGAAGTCTTAATTATTAGGATTACAGTTCGCTCTCAACCTCCCATGAATACAAGAACAGTTATAGCTCCCAGAAGCCACAGTGTCAAGAGTCAAGGACAGCGTGTTTGAAAGCAGAAATGTGGTGGAACCTCTGCTTTGCCTGACAGCTGTGTCAAAAATGCACCCTCAAGGCTCAACCCACATATTTGCAAACTCGGGATCTTCATCCCCTTCGTGATGACCTCAGGCAGCCATATGACTGCCATGAGTCTTGTGAAATGAGCTGCCACTACAAAGAGCAGAGGAGCCCAGCCCCACAAAGCGGGGCCCAGAAATGCGCAGAGGAACACCCGAGGAATGCATCAGAAACGCCCCTCACCTCCAGCATGTGACTGTGAGGCACCACGTTAGGAAAAGCTGGAAAGACCCTGCTCCCAGGAAAAGTGCTGATCCCGCTGGCAGAGGTGTGTGGGAATGCTTTTATGGGAATGACAACAAACACAGTCAAAACCAGCCCCATCACACGGATGAGAGCAGCTGCTGCCAGGACACGCGAGACAGCCACGCCATTGATGTCCTTGGAAATGGATTCCTAACTTAGCACAGCCACAAGATTAATACTGCCCAAAAGCAAATGATCACGGCAGCAGCATGAATAAGCAGTTTGCAGCAGCCACTACTGACATTCATGGTATTACAGCAGAGGCCAAAAATAAAAGCACACTGGGCAGTGCAGGGCTATCTTCCCCGTCCGCGTTTCTACACGAGGCAGAAGTCCTGGCCTTCCAAGCTGAATCTCTGCCCTGCTGGCTACAATACACTTTCTTTTATACCTCTTATTAGGGTATGGAAGTGGCATGTAAACATCACTCAGCTGACTGCAACCCTTCCATAATGGCTAGAACATTGTATAGCTTTGGAAAAAATACAATGAAACATAACAGTCTTATTGTTGCTGATGAATACCACTGCATTGTCCCTAACAAAAGCTAGGATAAAGACTGAGGGCACAAGAAAGCAACAACTGGATATTGTTGTTGCAGTTTTAAATAGCTAGGGATTGACAGGCAAAAGTTTCCAATAGGGAATAATTATTCCAGTAGGAACATGTAGACACAAACAAATTACGTTTTCTCAGTCCGTATTTCATTATACTCGTTGGTCTTTAAACTTGATTTAAATGCCTTAATACAATGGTTTATTCACTTGCCTTCTCTGAGCCTGCAAAAGGCTGGTTCCACACAAGGATGTGCCCAGAAGCAATGGCTGAGAAAGGTACCTAAGGCTGATCATGGATTTCTGCATCAGCACCAGCTCACTCTGTTACACCACCAAAACTTACCTGTCCTGTCTCAAATAACTCCACAAACTTCTTATGGAACTGGAATTATACTTAGGGTGTTCTGGAGGCTGAACTAGAGGAGCTGGTGATCTCCTCTGGTTCTCACTCTACATTAAATCAATGAAGTGCTCAGATTATCGGTGATTACACAGAAAATAAAGCTACATCCAACAAGTATTTCTGTGATACAGTGAGCGTATTTCAGCATCAGTCCAGGAAGATGCATGAAAACCCGGTTTATTAAATCTTTATATATGTCTAACTTGCGGCCAAGTACAAAAGAGGAGCTGTTGGGGATCTCTGCTCTACTAATAAAGGTTTTCAGAAAGTTTGGAAGAGATACAAAATCCCAGAGAACTGGGAGAAATCTCTCTTGCAACAATACTTTCCCAAAAGTACCTGGGAGTACTTTCTACACTTTCTAATGATATCCAGCCTTCTGCAGTGAGTTTGATATCAGTTCTGGGAAAGGCAAAGGAAGAGCTGATTTTGCATTTCATTAACAAAAAATTAAACTAGGATATACTGACGGCAGCTTTAAAATTGGCATCATGTTGTAATTGCCTCAGTACAGGTTTGCAAAAACAGACTTTCTGAAACTTCTGAAGATTATCTTCTGCTTTTGCTAATAATGAAAATATCATTCTGGTGAAGTTTGATAAACTGTGCAGTATGACACAATCCTGTAAGGCAAAATTTTTGATTAAGTAAGCCCAGAAGGATAGTTATCAAATAGCTTAACAACAAAGTGACTGACAGAATTCAATGTGCAATTTAAAGCAAGAAATCATAAACAAATGTAGGGGCTTTTAATGGGCAAGCTCAGTAAGTATGTATTGTCTGCCTCATTTGGGGCTTTTCTTAATGAAATGAAATAATACAGAAAATAATTATTAATCGTGTTTAGAGAGGACACACAGAAAAGGAGGGGATGAGGTCAAGTCACTGCTAACAGTTTAGGCATCATTTATTAAACTGACTAGAAGAAAACAATATGAGTGTCATTATGTCCAAACCTCTGTATGTCTCAATAACAATAAAATGCAGAACACATTAAAAAATGGAAGATTTTGTTCTAGGAGGTCATGACTTTGGAGAAGAATGAAAGGCCTTGGAGAAAAATCAGTGCAAAGGCAACTCCCCAAATCCCACAGTTCTGCAAAGGGCAACAAGAGCTGTTATGTAGGATTTGTGAGAGTATCTTATTTATTCACATGCAGGGGCACGTTACTGTAGCAATACCACATCTCAAGTTGGTGTCCACGGCTCAAGAAGAATGCTGACAAATTGGATCAGGTTTGGGGAAGCTCCATGAGAGTGATTAGAGAATAAAACATGCCTTTCCATCAGAAATTCAATCTACTGAGCTTATCAGTCTAAGCATGAACTCTGTTTCTGACTATCTACATAAGAAATCTGATATAATGGATGACTTCAGTCTAAAGATAAAAGGTGCAAGACACGCTGGCAAGAAGCTGAAGATGGAGAAATTTGGCTAGAAAAGATGTAGAGGCAGCTGGGTTATTCAGTTTGTGGGTTAAGAATTTTATTTTTATTTTATATAACAGTAGTGGCATTTAGCTATTGGAACAGCTTAAGAAGAGGTGTGATAGCCTGTACTGCTGGCAGTTACTAAACCACGACTAGGTGGCTTCTCAGACAGAAACTATTTGAAGATCTTGTGGTCTACACTAGGAGAACAAGCTGGGGGACAAAAATATGTCATCTCACATAATCTATGAAGACATCGTGCCACTTTTCCTGTAGTAAATATAGATGAGGTTAGAAGCCTGGCTTTCTACGAAGGCTGTTTAAAAAACACCTACATGTTTCTTGTCATTATTTATAAATGAAATTTCTATTCTGCTTGGTCTGAGTGCCTGCTTCAGAATGAATTCTTTGGTTGTTGTGTTGTTGTTTTTGCTGCTTTTCACCCCTTTTCAAACTATTTTGTTCCCTTGGTTCTCTTGGAGACAAAACATGGTAGGAGAAGGGGTTTTGTGTAAGTGGCTTCTGTGAAGATACCACTCGTGGCTTTACAAGCCTTTAAATTATGATTCAACCTGCTCTTGAAATGCAAGATGACACAGGCATCTCCCCATTTCCAAAAGAGATCAGCTGAGGCCACAGCTACCACACACATGGTGTTGCACAAGCACGGGCTTGGAAGAGAGCCCTGGAGTCTTGACTCCTATTATGTCCACAAAGTGGAAAATTTCTGTTTTCATGATGCCAGCAACTTCCAGGGGGCTCACAAATTGGGGGAAGTTGTTTGTTTTGGGGAGTTGTTTGTTTGTTTTTACACAGAGTGAGCTTTTTTCTTGGTTTTGATCTTTTTGCAAGAAGATGTTTTCATAGCCAACTGATAGCTGAAAGTGATATATTTTCACCAATAAAATATGACACCCAACAGCAGAGTCATTTGCACACTGGGGCGTTTATTCACCCCAGGGAAAAAGGCACTTTTAAATACGAAGTTGGGTCCAGCTGGTGTCCAGCTCTGCTTCCACTAAAATCAACGGGAGATTTGCCAGCAACTTAAGTAGGAGAAGGAGCAGACACGCACTTTGCCAGGCAAAAGCATTTTATCCAAGTCTAAAAGGAAAAAAACAACCCAAAATACGCACCAGACTTCATGAGACAGTTCTCTTGGGAGAGCAGAGCTGGCCACCCACACCTCTCAGCTGCCTCTCATTAGGCAGAGACACCCCACATTTAAAAAGTGCCATTGTTCAATCCTACTCAGAACTGGGAGGAATCCTACTTGTCCCAATACAAATTGCCTACGTCACTAATTGATAAACTTGAGGTGTAACTAATGCAGAGATGCATTAACAGGTCCAGAAAAAAAAAAAACAAGAATGACCTTCCCTAAAACCAAACCACAGTTGTTCTAAAAAGAGTTCATTTTTTAAGCAATCTTTTAATTGTTCTTTCCTTTGCAGGTTCCATAGAAAGCTGGAAGCTTAAGTGCCAAACTATTGCAAAACAACCGCTATTGCCAGTCCATTTTCAATATGGATAGGGAAAATAATACTGGATACACTGCAAAAAAAATCCCCAAAGGTTTTGCCTGATAACTGTCCAGTTTTGTACCCTGAAGAAACTCAGGAAAGTGTCATATTAAGAGAAAGATTTTTTTGGCAATACCTCTAAAAAGTGTCTCCACTAGGAATACAGCAGGATAGAAAAATTGTTTGGGTTAGTGAAAACCTCAGCATTGGGGCATTTAGACTTAGAGTGAAAAGAAAATGCTTTGAAAAACAGAGTTTGATTTTGTAATTGTATCATTTTTCTATTGGGCCATGAAGTATTAGTAGGTACTGAATGGCTTTTCTTTTTCTCTTTTTTTTTTTGTTCAATTATAAGATCCCTACATATGTATATATGCATTTATATATAGAGAGAACAGGACTCTGCTATGGGCAAATATTATTGTTTTTATCTGTCATTTGTGCATATAAACTGTGCACTTACAAAACAGGTCATGTTTGCACCTCTGTAATTTTTCCTTTCAAAGTTCCTACAGTACAAGACAAAGCACTGAGACACACAATAACTCAAGTTCTCCACCACAGAAGGAAAACAATGTAAGATTTGATCACGATTATTCAGAAGCATTTATGAGTGCACCATCAATAACAGACTGTAGGAAAAGACCAGATCTGAGAAGCACAATTTTCAAAGACTAAAATTATCTAACCCTTATGCTGCAGGGGGTAAACTTTCAAAGTGATGCACAGGGAGTTATGCACACAAATCCTATTATTTGTTAACAGGATTTCTTTGTGGAACTCCTCATGCTCTGCAAGAAAAAAAAATTACCCCTAAGTGCCCTAATGTGAATATTTACCAAAACAGACACTTAATTTTCCAGATGCATACTTCTGAGCACTACTGTGCTTTGACATTTCACAAGCAATTTAAAACAGGTAGCAAGGGAAAATACCAGAAGTGGGCAAACACCAATTTCATGACATTATTCTCTTTTCCCATGTTGCTATTATGTTGAACTTCAAAGGCAGAGCATTACAGATTTCCTATCCAAGGGATGCACCACACATGGAGTGCCTGCCCTGGTTTGGATCAGAAACAGCAGAATCTTCACCTGTTGGCTCAGGGCTTTCAAATTGGCTCAGGAGGCACTTCTGTGTTTCAGTTTTCTGTTCATTTTTACCTGCCACCAGTACCACTGATTTCTCAACTTCCTCCTTGTCTACTACTAAAGATCACAAAATCACAGAATGATGGACTGCTTTGGGTGGGAAGGGACCTTAAAAATCACCCAGTGCCACCCCCTGCCATGGGCAGGGACACCTTCCACCATCCCAGGGTGCTCTGAGCCCCATCCAGCCTGGCCTTGGGCACTGCCAGGGATCCAGGGGCAGCCCCAGCTGCTCTGGGCACCCTGTGCCAGGGCCTGCCCACCCTCACAGGGAACAATTCCTTCCCAATATCCAACCCAAAGCTGCTCTCAGTCAGTGTGAAGCCATTGCCCTTGTCCTGTCACTGCAGCCCTTGTCAAGAGTCTCTGTCCATCTTTCCTGCAGGCTCCCTTCAGGCACTGCAAGGCCACAGTGGAGATACCCTGAAGACTGATGATGGCACTTCAGAATTTGTACTTGTGTCACTGCTTACCTTTGAAGAGACCTATGCACTTCTTAAACCAGGTTATCAGAATTTTTTTGCAATACAGGTTACAGGCTTCTGGAAATTCTTCATTGGATTTGACATGAGTTGTGGATTGTTCTAATACACTGCTAAATGAGTACTTCTCATTGGTTCTCAATGGTTTGGAGTTTTACTGTGTACATGCCAATAAACTGTGATCTGTGTCACTTTCTCCAATAAACAGAAATGTTCACAGTTAATTATTCTGTTAGAAGTGCTCTGTATGGCTGTATTTTTAAAAAGCGATATTAAAAGAAACTAATTCTCGGCATTCTTGCAAAATAATCAAGGGGCATGTCTTGTCTCAAAACAATCCCAAGATCTCATCAAAATCAACCATTTTTTCCTCTAGTGCCACTCACCTCTGCCTGAACACCACTACATTCAACACACGGAACTGCCAGGTTCTGCCCTCCATGGTTTACAGATGTGCTTTGACAATGATCCTGCATCCAGAGTGCCCTGAGAACCAGCCTGACAAAATGATCAACGCACCCAATGCTCCTGAGAAACGCCTCTTGCATTCTTAGATGGAACCAGATACCAAATTGTTGCTGGTTTTCCTGGATTTCAGGCATTAAGGGGAAAAAAAATCCAGGTGTGTATACATGTGCGTGTCTCCAAATGTATTTGTGGCCACTGCAAAGGAAAACAGCTGGTCCAAACATATTCCAGCAGCTTCCATCCATGCAGGAAAATGGGAATGGTGGAAGAAAGCCAACCCTGCAGCAGCTCAGGGCAGCAACAATTTTAAAGGGTTCCCCGTGGGGTGTGGAAACAGTCTTAGCATCCACCTTGCTGGAAAAAGAGCACAAGGCAGCTCCAAAAAACAATCTGGGTGGTGCCAGGATACAGCAGGAGATGTCCAAGTAGTGACAGCCTTTCCCACTCTCCGTCTGTCTGTCTGTCCGTCCGTCCATCCATCCATCCACCCGTCCATCCATCCATCAGTCCATCCATCCATGTGTCCATCCATTCACCCATCCACCCATCAACCATCCAT
>VZTX01024509.1:0-154393 GCA_013400915.1 Pardalotus punctatus
CGGAGGAGCGGCTGGCGCGGTGCAAGGCTCCGCAGGGCTGCGCGGAGCTGGTGCGGGAGCCGGGCTGCGGGTGCTGCGCGACCTGCGCTCTGCCCCGCGGCACCGCCTGCGGCGTCTACACCGCGCGCTGCGGTGCGGGGCTGCGCTGCTACCCACCCCGCGGCGAGCCCCGGCCCCTCCGCACCCTCATGCACGGCCAGGGCATCTGCACAGACCTGGCCGACGTCGAGGCCATCCAGGAGAGCCTCCAGCCCCCAGGTGAGGCAGCGGAGGGGCGGCAGAGGGTGGGTGCCCAGGGTGGGTACCCTGGGTGGGTGCCTGGGGGTCCTTGTCCCTTACAGGGGCAGTGGCACAACCCCTGTTGGCACCAACCCACTCCCTGCTCACTCGGCAAGAGCTGGGGCCACAGGATTGGACTGATCAGGGACCTTCCCGTACTTAGAGGGAGCTTATAAAAATGATGAAGAGTGACTTTTACACGCGTAGGTTGTGACAGGGCAAGGGGAAGGATTTTAAACTGAGAAGGTGAGATTTAGATTAGATGTTAGGAGGGAATTCCTCCCTGTGAGGGTGGTGAGGCTCTGGCACAGGTTGCCCAGAATATTTCTGGATGCCCCATCCATCAAAGTGTTCAAGGCCAGTTGGGTTGGGAGCAACCTCGCCTAATGCAAGGTGTCCCTGCCCATTGCAGGAGGGTGGAACTGGGTGGTTTTTAAGGTCCCTTCCAACCCAAACCATTCCATGACTCTAAGAGGCGGGATGGGATGGGATGGGATGGGATGGGATGGGATGGGATGGGACAGCCCAGGATGGCAATGCAGGGACCAAGTTCCAGGGAGGGAGCAGAGGTGGGCTGCAGGAGACCTGGTACAAGTGACTCACCTTTGTGCCATCCTCACTCACCGTGGGCACAGTGCTGTCACAGCCAGTGGCACTGCTTGTGCTGGAGAGGCGAACCTTCAGGGAGGACTTGTCACCTGCTGTGCCCTAGCTGCAATGTCCCCCTGGACCATGGGACAGCCCAGCGTCCTGTGAGCACCTGCAGCCCTTGGGGACACATCCCAGCTGCCAGGGAAGCCCCGTTGCACAGTGACCCCTGTGCTGCCCCTTTCCAGGGATGCTCCTGGCAGATCTGGCTGCACTGCCGGGAGGAAACAGGAAAGAGGCCACGGGGCACCTGCTTCCCTCCCGGCAGGTCCAGCCAGGCGCTGTGCAGGAGCTGTGTCTGCCCGTGCCAGACAGGGCAGCGGGGGGCAGGCAGGGCCAGGCTGGAGGAGCTGCTGCCCATATGCTCTGCCTATGCCTGTTTGCCCTGTTCCTCTTGCAGGTGGTGATCGTGGCACCCTGCCACACCCCGGTGCTCGGGCAGGGTCTGGGGGCTGGGAGCAGAGTCGGCAGTGGGAGCCCACCCCAGAGCTATGCAGGTCACACCATGGCAACACAGCTGCTCCCAGGAGATGAGTGTGGGACCTGGTCCATTGGAGGGTCTGGACACTGTGCTGCCCCTTTCCCATCCTGCAGGCTGTGACAAGGACCACATCCTTTGAAGCTGGGGAGTAGCATCCCAGCATGTGACAATACACAAGCTGGTCTGGCCTGGCCCTGGGGCCCCATGTGGAGCTCCCTGAGGGGCAGAAGGGACTGGAGCAGTGTCTGTCCCTGCCCATGCAGGGGCCCGGATCCCAGTTCCATTCTCTCCTTTTGTGTCTGATCCATGGCAGCTCCACTGGTGTCCCCACTGTGATGAGTGCCGTTCGTGGATAGGCCCCTCCAGCCACCCCCCTGCAGGGACAGGAGATGGCTGGGAGTGCTTGGAGCCCCCCTGTCCTGCCTGTCTGTCCTCATCCCACATCCTGCAGGAGCTGTCTGGGCTCCCTGGCCCGGGGCTGCGCCGTGCTGCCAAGCCCTGTTGGTTTTGGCCGTGCCCGGTGTAATGCAACATTTTTTCCCAGAGCCTTTAGGAAACAGAGTTGCATTTTTTCCCTTCCTTCCCGCGGTGTTTTGGCTTGGCTGGCGGTGAGTGGGTGGCTATGGGAGCCGGGTCGCCCGCCGGGCACTGTGCTGGCCAGCGGTGTCACAGGTAGCAGGATGGCAAGAGGGCAGTGGGAGCCCCTGTGTCCAGAACAGCCCATCAGGATGTGGGCAGGACACCCACCACAGATTGCTCGGTGCAGTCCCAGTGGTACATCTTCCCCCGGGTGCCTGAGCTGTTCCACAGCCCGAAGCCAGTGGGAGTGTGGGGATGGGGGCTGCAGGCTGCCTTGCTCCCATGCAGCCCTGCCTGGCACAACGAGGGCACCCTGGCATGGCCAGTGCCTCTGATGTGTCCCCTCTGGATCAACAAAAGGGAATTAAATGCCTGTGCAGGGGCAGGGGCATACGGAGCAGGTGCCCCCGGCTGTGCCTGCAGCCCCGGGGCCGAGCGGGTGCTGGCGGCTGGGAAGTGGTTAACGCGCAGCTTGTACAGTAAACACTTTGTCTGGGGGCTCTGTCCGGGGGGCTCCGCATTCCAGGGAAGAGGCTGGGATCAGGGGGCTGGGCTGAGGCTGGGCTTTCTGAACGGTTGGACATGGCTCCTGGCTCCATTGCCAGGAAGAGCCTCTCTACTCAGCCAGGACCTGTGGCACCCACTGGATGTGACTCTTAGGAAGTGAGGGAGTGGTGGCTGCTCGCCTGACTTGAGACCCTCTTCTGTGGCCGTGGGTCGGGGCACCTTGTGCTGGATCCTGCCCCTGCCTCCCGCTCCTGGCCCTGCCAGCTCAGGGCTGGCTTTGGGATCCCACTCCTCTGCCAGAGCCCTGTGCGGGGGCCGGCTCCAGAAGGTCCCAGCCGTGGCTTTCCGGCACAGCCAGCGGGTGGTGGTGGCTGAGCCCGTGTGTGGCAGCCAGGAGGAGGTGAGGACATATTCCCCAGCACACATGATGAGTGATTTAGTGCTGGGTAAATGATTATGTCTGGGAAAACCTGACCCATGGGAGCTGCGTTCATCCCGTGTGGTCTCTGTAAGCTGTTTCCTTTCTATGTGCAGTGACTGGAAGGGATGGCAGTGGCTGAACCATGGCTGGACAGTGCACACGCAGGGAGGACAGGCTGGGTTCAGCCAGGCAAGGCTCAGCCATATCCCATCTGTCCCCTGGGATGGGGGTTCAGCCATTCTTGGGATTCTCCAGGCTGGGTGCTGCTCCTGGCAAGGTTTTGGTCCCTCTGGGGAATCATCACCATCTGTATTCCCCACTCCCTCTCCTACATCCTGATCTCTGCTCCCTCGGTCCACATTAGGCACTGAAGTGGGAGGTGCTCAGCAGTGTTTGAGCACGGCAGTGTGTCCCTGAGGGATGGCGACAGGCCACGCTCCCCGCTGGCATCCCAGGCCAAGGGGCAGTAGGTGCCTAGTGCCTGCACCCTGTCACCCCCATCCCTGGCTCCCCACGTTCTGCTGGGGCCAGCGCTTGGCAGAACAAGCGTGGCCCTCCCAGCACTGCTGCCTGCCAAGCTGAGAGCCCAGGAAGCCAGGACCTGGCACTACCACGGCCCTGCCAGAACCACCCACAGGTGACACTGGGAGTGCTGGACAGGGACATGGAAGGTGCTGGGGCTCACTGTGGCTCATGCCATATTGGCCACAGACACGTGGATGTTCCTTCTGGCCTTTGGGGCATATGAGGTCCTTCGTACTGGGGCTGGTGGCACAGGGGGAGCGGGGCTGGAGCTGTGGGGGTCAGTGACATTTGCCTTTCCCCATGGACACACATACGAAGTCCCAGGGCTTTACTGGCTGCCCCAGGCTCTGCTCCCACGGGATCCGCGCGGTGGAGCCGGAGCCCTTCACCGCTCCCTCGGGCTCAGCGCTGTGAATCACAAGTTCGGCACGTGACCAACCTCATTTGCAGCTCCCGTTAATTGAAGGCGATGCTGAATGACTCGTTTGTGTCCCCTGTCCACAGGCCGGGCAGGAATCCTCCTCCTGCCAGGACAGGCGGCTGTTTTATATGTCTGGTGAGGGCAGAACCCCTTCCCATCCCCTTGGCACCCACTTCCATCCCAAACTGAGCAGAATGGCTTCCCTTGGCCAAATCGGGACCTCCCTGCCCTCCATCCCTCCAGGGTGGTGGTGCCAATGCATAGGTGGCAAATCGGGTGGCATCAGGGCAGTCTGCGCAGGACTGGGCTCCACTCACGTTGCTTTTCCCATGTCTTTGTGCTGAGAGTGAGGAGTTTTCTGGTCCAGCCGGATTACCAAGGAGGTGGGAGGTTCCCTGAGCTGCTGTGTGACACTTAGCAGGGGGACAGTAACCCCAAGGATTGCAGCGATCCGCGTGGCAGGGAGGGATACTGGAGCTGCCGTGAGAGCCGGCGGTCCGCGGGTCCTGAGCGCTGTCAGGAGCCGCCTCGCTGCCTGGAGGCACCGGCATTTCATGTGACCTTATGAAAACGTTATTGGCATCTGGTTTTATTTAAGCCGGGAGATTTGATGCTCTGGAGGCGGCTGGCGGGGGGAGGAGGGGGGCTTGGCTGTGCCGGCGATCGGTGAGGGCTTCCCCCGCGGGGGCAGTGCGGACAGCGCCGGTGCCTCCCGGTCCTGCCTTTCCATGGTGTGGGAGCAGCGCACGGAGGTGCCGGAACTTTGGCACGGTGGTCCCCACCGGGGCCAAATCTGCCCAGCTCTTCCTGTGTGTGTCTCCCCATGGAGGCGCAGGGGAGGGAACGAGCATCCCTGCCAGAGCCCCGAGCCTCCGGTGGGGCTCTGCCACCAGCGCCTGCATTGCGCCACGGCCTCGTGGTTGGTGCCACCGGGGCTGGCGCTGGCACTGCTCTGCGCAGGGTCCTGGAGACTTAGGGTTTGTGTTTCAAATTTCAAGGGCATGAGCCATTTCCTGGAAAAAATGGGCAGATTAAGCAAAAAGCAAATAACACCCACGAGGGAGGGGGCTTTGATTGGAGCTTCGCTGTGAACTTTAACCAGGCCCCCAGGAGCGGGGCCAGGAGCCCTGCACTGCAGGGACTGTGGCAAGAAGTGCCGATGGGAGACCAGGTCCAGGATGCTGTGGGGTATGGTGGGCAGGAAGCTGCAGCCTCCAACTCCTCTGCCTGCCTGTGGGAAGAGCCAGTGCCAGGCGTCACCCAGGAGCCTCTGTCCTAGTGAGCCCCTGGGTGTGACCCCAGACAGTCACCACCCCCTGCCTAGTCTGGGAAGGTTTTTCCTGCTGCCAGCTGCAATATTGATTTGTTTAAACCCAGCCCCAGGACAACCTCAGTCACTTCCCTGTACAGCCCAGGTGGACTGGGGGGCAAAACACTGCTTGAGCTATGCCTGACGCAGCTCTGAGCTCAGGAGGAACCCCAGCTCCTGGGGTGTCCCCCTTTCCACAGAGTCTTCACGGGCCTCAAACCAGAGGAACCAGCAGCTTTTTAAAAACTAAAGTCACGCCGAGCACTCGTCTCATGACGCTCTGTCCAGCTGCCAACATCTGGGCCGGCAGCTTGGCTGTGCTCCTGGCGCAGGCGGGGATGCCAAGCGCCGCCTTTTGGGATCGGCCCCGCGGGAGATTAACTTTCTTATTCCAGGAATTTCTTCTTTCATGTCTTGGCGGGGGCCGTGCCCCGCAGCAGAGCACGGCTCCACTCCCAGCCGCGGCTCCCGGTGCCGCCCCGGGCCTGGCAGGGGCTCAGCACTGCCCTGGTGCCCCCACTGCCACTGCAGCTCATCAGAGGCAGATTCTGGGAGGCACCGGCGGCTTCCTGGGGCTCCTGGTCTCTGTGCTGCAGGGTCAGCTTGCAGGCCCCTAGCTCTGGTGCTGTGGGTGAGCACCTGGTGCCTGGTCACACGTGGCTGGCAGGGGCACAGGCAGACCCAGCACATTGGAGCCACTGCCCAGCACTTGCAGCGTGCATTTGTGACCCTACAATAACAGACACATGGCAACAAGTTGTTAGTTGTGGCTAATGAGTAGGAAAAACTCCCAGAAGTCTTTCCCAGTGCTGCAGGGAGCTCAGCCCAGTCCAGTGGAAGGAGCAGGAGGGGACCTAGGGCTGGGAGTGACACTTGTGGGGACTGGAGAGGGTGATGTGGGCCCTGCCAGAAATCACTGCACATTGTTCCTGGGGGTGCAAGTGGCACTGTGGAGACTGGGGCACTGTGGGGGGATCTGCCATCCCCGGGCCTGCCCTGTGGCACTGAGCCCCCTTGGTCTGTGTCCCTGCAGAGAAGGAGGAGATCGACCACCCCAACAACAGCTTCAGCCCCTGCAGCATCCATGACCGCAAGTGCCTGCAGAAGCAGCAGGCGAAGAGGGTCAACAACGGCAACAAGATGCGCAGCAGCGGGAGCCCTCACCACCGCGAGGACACACGGCCCATGGTGAGCACCAGGAGGGCTGGGGAGGGCAGGGTGGGTGCTTCAGGGTCAGAGTGCTGGGGCTCTGGGCTGGGGGAGTGTGCCAGCCGTGTGGCCAGCTCAGTCTCCCCTTTCCCCAGGCACAGGGCTCGTGCCAGAGTGAGCTGCACCGGGCTCTGGAGAAGCTGGCGGCCTCGCAGACCCGCACACACGAGGACCTGTACGTCATCCCCATCCCCAACTGCGACCGCAATGGCAACTTCCACCCCAAGCAGGTAGGATGGGCTCTGACTTATCGCAGGGCACTGGGGGCGCATTTTGTAGAGCCAGTGTGAGGCTGGGAGGGGGACATGGATGGAAGGGACAGTGACAAGGCATGACAGAGCCTTCCTGGCTCCTGGCTTTGGTGGGAATCACACTTTGGGTGCTGGGGACCCTTTGCAAAAGCCCCGGTATGGGATGGGGGTGGCAAAGCCCCTGCAAGAGGTCCTGGTTGCCAAGTAGCTCATGGGTATGGGGCCATGGGGGCTAGACTGGGTGTCCCTCACCAAACCCGTCCCCACAGTGTCACCCAGCGCTGGATGGGCAGCGGGGCAAGTGCTGGTGCGTGGACCGCAAGACGGGGGTGAAGCTGCCGGGCTTCCTGGAGCTGAAGGGGGACTTGGACTGTCACCAGCTGGCGGACAGCATGTGAGCACGACCGTGGCGGCCCCGCGTCGTGCGGGGCCAGGGCCCCTGCTGGGGTCGCCTAGGAGAGAAGGAGAGGGGACGTGACTGCTGAGCAGTGCCCCGGCGCCAGGGGACCCTGGGATGCGCCACGGGCTGCCCACGGCACCGTGACCTGCGCCATGACCACTATCCGCCACTGCCGGGGGTCCCGGCACCCACCGGCGGCACCTCCATCCCACACGGACAAGGCTTGGACGATGCTGCCCTGGGACTGGGGTTGGGCTGCCCGGGTGAAGTGGGTGGGGGGCACCCTTGACGCTGCTGCCGCTGCCCTGTGGTACCCCTGGTTTTCATCCTGGCCCCGCAGGCAGTCCTGGACCCCTGGCACCTCGGGGGTGCAGTGGCAGCATTGCACCTGCAGTGCAGTGCCCTCATGCCAGACCTCTGCATGGGCAGCAGCAGAAGTGCCTCATTCTGCCCTTCCTGGTGGTGAGAGGCTGCCCGAGCAAGGACTGGGGGGCCTGGAGAGACCCCCTCGCCTGCATCCCACCCAGAGCGTGTGTGCGAAGCGCAGCGTGGCCACACAGAGCAATAAGAGACCTTCCCCATCCCTCCTGCAGCCCCCAGCCCCACAGCCCGGGACCTCCTCCCCACAGCCCAGCCCCATCCCACTCCCTGTGCAGGGACAAAGCCTCCCATCCATCCTGCCTCCCCCTGCTTCATCCTGGGGTGAGGAAGGTTGGGACCCCCAAACAAGCGGCAGAGTACCCTCACAAGCATTGAGTCCAAGGGGAAGATGGAGGGATGAGGGATGCCCAGGAAACACATCCCGGGGGAAGAGCTTCTTTTGGTTTGAGTTTTTTCTTTCTTCCCCAATTTTTTTTTAATATTTAAAAAATGTTGTTGTTGGGATTTAAAAAGTGACTGTGTGGCCCTGAGGCTGGAGTTCTCCATCCCCAGGGACTGGGGCGCTGCAGTGATGGTTCCTGTCTTCTCTTCTTGGCCAGTGTGACAAAACTGGGATGGATTCTGGAATGTCTCTGTCATGAGATGTGCAGATTTCACCAGCACAAAGTTCTCAGCTGAGAAATTGTCACTGGTTTTGTAGCTACTCTTTTTTTCTTCAAGCTGGGCTGGAAGTTTTTCACATAAAAATGCCATGGAAAGCATGCCAAAGACAGAGGGGATGTTCCCAATCCCCTCCCAACCCACCCACTGGCTCCATGGCCTCAATGGTAGGTTTTGGTTTTCCATGTGGATTTGTCCTGTCCAAGGCCCCCCGATGGGAATGAAGTGTTTCAGTTTTAGTGAAACACCCTCTACCCTCCTGATCCCCTGCCTGCCCTGGCTGCCTGTGGCCCCGCTCACACAAAACTTCTGAACTGAATCAATTTGCCAGGACAGTCCTCAATGGGGAGGGGGATCCCTGTCCCTGCCACCCCTCAGCCCCCAGAGCAACCACGCCAAGGAAGGGATTCCCAGGGCCAGTCACGGTGCCAGTCCCCTGCGGCAGCACCACAGCAGGACACAGTGCAGTGCCAGCGCCAGCGCCAGCCCGGTGGCCTCCGCCACTTGGCCCTTCCCTGTGTACACCAGAGCAGATCCAGCAGGGCCTTTCCTGGTTTGGGGGTTCCTGGCAAAGCCGGTGCCTCATCGCACTTTCTGTGTCCCGCTCCGAGGGCTCCAGCGTTTCGTAGCGTCTCTCCTGTAGTTTAGGGCTGTATTTACACACGACCATGTACCAGAGTCCCCCACCCCCAGCGCGTCCCCTGGCGCCCAAGGGGTCCCTGTCCGTCCCTCCCAGGCCAAGCCCATCCCATCAGATTCCCATGTAGCACCGACCTTTACAGTACACTTGAACCTTTGTATCCTCAAAAAAGGTAATTACTGTATTTAATTTCCTGTTATTTGATGTGTTTCTATCGAGTGTGTTTTATCTTTTGTGGCTTTAAATAATGGGAGAGGAGGGAGGCAGAGAAGGAGTGAGGGGGCTGTGGGATCCCACTGATGCGGGGACAGGCTCTGGTCACCACCCCTGCCCGAGGACCTGGTCCTCTGGTCCTGTGTTGGGTTTGGGATTCAGCAGCCCTGGAACCCCAGGTGCCCACAAGCCTCTGGAAGAACTTCCCTGAGCAGGGACGGGGTGGGAAACAAACGATTTCTTGCCTCCTCGTGACTCCCAGCTCAGCGTCTCCACCGGTGCCACCGGGAGGATCGGCACCGTCGGCCCTACACAGCGCCCCGGGGCAGCGGCGGGGCCGGAGACGGCGCCAGGCTGGGGAGGGGACCCTGGACCGGCTTCAAAGTTCAGGGGCGGACAGAGACAGGCACCGGCTGCTCCAGGGACACGGGCTGATAGCCAGGCGGTGCCGCCGGCCTTGACGAGCCGCAGCCCGAGGCACATGTGCAGGTGCCTGCTGGTGCCAGGGTGCGCCGGGCATCTCCAGCCCCGCTCGGTGTTTTGGGAGGGTGTCAGGATGCAGACAGGAGATGCCCAGGCACAGGAATTGCGACAGCCGCACATCTCCCGGTCACGGCTTGGCTCTCTCCCAGTGCCTGCAGGCAGCGCTGCCCGGGGTCACGGCCAGGAGCTCGCAGAGTCCCTGTTTGGTGGCTCCCGGGGCCGGCAGTGCCGTCCGGGGCTGGCGCCGGTCTGATGCTCCGGTTACCGGAGCCGCGCGGCCGGCGGTGCTGGCGTTGTGCAAACACCCCTGGGACGGGACCGGAGGCGGCCGCAGCCAACACAGACAGCCCAGAAATCCGCTGGCACGGCCGATCGGCCACCGGACCGGGGCCGACGCCAGCGCTCCTGGAGCCCGGCCCCGTGCCCCAGCCCTGTGCTGATGGCTACCAGGGCTGGCCGGGCTCGGGGGGCCAGCACGACCCCCCATAGCACTGTGTGGAGCCAAAGCCTTTGCCTGTTCTCATGACCAAATGCTGAGCCTGACCAGCATCACCATAACCACAACAGAGTCCAGCTCTGGGGGTCCTAGACCTGCCCAGGGTCCCAGGGCAGGGGTCCACAGCCTGAGCTGCCTGGGACCTTGGGGAGCTGCAGCCCCCTGGGTCCCTGCAGCACAATCCCAGAAGCACTAGGATCCCCTGGGGACCAGCACGGAGCCCACCCTGCAGTGCTGGGTTCTGGCTGAGCAGAGCTCAGGGCAGAGGGAGCAGGGGGGACAAAGCTGCTCGTGTCTCCTCTCAGAGCCCCATGTGCTCCCCCCTGCAGTGACCCCGATATCTGTTTTGGTCATTGCCAAGAGCTGCTGCAGCTGGACCTGCTCCACTGTGTGGCTGGTGGAGAGGGACTCTGCCATGGGTGCATCTGTTCAGCTGCTCTGGAGCAGAGTGAGTGTCTCTGTCGCTGCCCTCCCTGTGGTGCCTGTGGCAGGATAAATGTTCTGCTGCTTTATTGAAAATACCTCTGAGAGGGTTTGTTAACATGAGGGCCAAAATTATACCAATGCAGAGGCACAAAGTGAGAGCTAGGGTAGAGAACAGCACGGTGGCCTCAGAGCCGCTTTCTGCTCTGAGCTACAGCACGAGCTGACCCTTCATCTGCTGCAGATCACAGCAGCACTGGCTTCCTCCAGGGCCCTGCCAATTTATGTCATCTGAGAAGCCGGCCCAAATTCAGACAAGTCATTTCCAAAAAACCGATGTTTTGCTGTCATGAAAATGTCACCATTTATTTCCCAGCTCTCTGCAATGCTGGGAGGTCGAGCGTGCCCGTAACCCCGTACTGCGTAAAAGGGCAGGAGAATTCCCCAGCACCAGGAGAAATTAGCTGCTCTGTCATTCCTGCCTGTGGATGCTGCTTGCTCCTTGGGGGAAGCAGGTTTCTAGCAGGGCTTGGTGATTTTATACACTTTGATTTGCAAAGCTGCCTCTTTGTGCCGCTCAGGGAGTGATTCCTCCCCCTCGCCTGCCCCAGACCTCCCCTCCCGCAGCACTCGGAGGTCAGGGCTGAGTCCCCAGTGGTGGGAGCTCTGCTCAACTCAGCTCCATGACCTTACTCAGCCCAGACACCCTGAGCACAGGGGACGCCCACGGCCAGTAGGAGCCCTAGCCAGAGCATTGAGGTCCTTCAGAGCAGTCAGTGCCTGGTGAAGGGCAGCGGTTCCGTACGGAGCACAGCTCCCGTCCCGCCTGGGCAGCTTCTGTCCCTTCCCTTGGGCAGCCAGTGCCCCATGGAGAGGCTCAGAGGAGCATCTCATCCCACCAGAGCTGAAAGTCTTTAGCTGAGGCTTCTGATGTGTGACGGTGAGTAACAAAAAAGTCTAAATAAGTGCTGTTGCCAAAATGCAACCCAGAAGTGGGAGAAGGGGAGCAGGAGAAGCTCAGCAGTGTGTGGGCAGCTGCTGGCCCCGAGCATCCTGGGGTTCTGTCCCTATGGGCCGGGCAGGAGCTGGCGGAGCAGGTCGATGACAAGTGACACCGGCTGCACGGTGTCGTACTCTGCAAACAGGTGACAGAGGTTCTCCGAGTCTGTCTGGCTTTTGGCCACGAACCCAAAGATTCTTTGAGAAAGGAGAGAGGCTTATTCAGTTTGCATCCAGGAATATGAAGGAATAGGCTGAAACCAGCCCCAGCCACAAAGCCAAATCCCAGTTCCAGCAATTCCACCTTGGCCCGCTCCCCAATCACGTTTCCTTGGAAGCCAAGCAGCCGGGAGGAGCGCTTTTGGCAAGGCTTCCCCAGCTGTGAAAAGATTCTTGAGCACAAGGTAGAGCCAGATATAAACTCACTTCCTGAGCCCAGCACAAGTCCCTGGGAAGGCTGTGGGATTTGGACGGGGGATTCTGCACGAGGGGATGTGGAAAACTGGGCTCAGCCAAACCTCTCATCCAAACCTACAGAGCAAACCCCCCCTAAAGCTTCACCCATCAGTCCCACGCTTCATCCTGCCACCATGGTAACTTCTACCACATCCCCTCCTCATTTTTAAACTGATTCTTTGTTGCTCTGCAATGCGGCCACTTCCCAAAGCAGCAACACTCCCCTGGATTCCAACCCCCCACTCCATGCGGGAGGTCCCTGCCCTTACCTGGAGGACTTGCAGTATTTCTGCCACCTGGGGGAAGAACAGAATTGGAGTTGCTCAGAGGCTGATGTTTAACTCATTCCATCAGCTGCAAAGCCAAGGGTTATGTTTAGATCCACCCCAGCACGGTGCGCCCAGAGCAGTTTTATGGGATTTGGGATTTGAAGTGGTGCAGAGGCACTGGGAACCACAGGGAAAGGAGCACAGCGGGTGGCTCCAGCAGGCACAGTCGCCCAAAACTCACTTTCTGTTCTCAGGGTCCATCCCACAGAACCTGATGGCAGCCAAGGGGTAGTGTCGCCTGAAAAACACCCTGGAAGAGGAGAGGGAAGGGTTAGGAGAGGGAAGAGCCTGGGCAAGGACACAAATTTGCAAATCCAAGCCCTGGATTATGTTTATGGGGGAATGAGGTTCTCAAGGCATCCCAAAATGCCGACCCTGGGTGCAACTGGTTCCTGCATCCCTGTGATGCTGCCATGCACAGCATCATATGCTGTGACAAGGGGTCAAGCCCATCCCTGGATTGTGACATGGGCTTGTCCAAGCTTTTCCTGCGGCTGGGAGGCGAGGAGCGAGCTGCCTCTCCACGAGTCCCCCTTGGCCAATCCTGCACTCTTACTTCCTCTGGACATCGGTCAGCGTGACACCCTTCTCCGTCACCCTGAAGTGCACCAGGGTGGGGGTGGGCAGCGTCTCCAGCTCCAAGGTGCAGGAGATCCCTTTCAGGATGGCCGGGGCTCCCGTCAGCGTCTCCACGTTCACCGAGTTGAGGTACAGGACGTTGCACACTGCAAGGACAGCACAGGGCCCGGCTCAGCACGGATGTGACACGGGCCAGATCCAGGGCTGGGTCCCGGGGGTCATCCTGCAGATCCCTCACACGGACCCGGGTCAGGTTTGTTTTGACGAAAATTAAAAGATTTGGTGACTCAGAAATTCTTCGCTAATTTAGTTTGGTTTACTTTAATTCTTTGCACTAATTGTTGTAAAAGTCAAAGTATTTAATTTCCCGTTTCTAAATGTCACATTTGCTGGGATTTTTTTTCTGTTTGTTACATATTTCCTTTAATGAAAAGCAGAAATACCCCAAGCCAATGAAGGGCTGAAGGCCAACCTAAAACATGACATTTCAGGCTGATTGAGCTGTTTAAAGGGCTTTTCTGGGTCAAACTAAACTTTCCAGCTTGCCAACTGATTTTTCAGAATTTCCAGCAAAACAAAGCAGCTCCCAGCTCCCCAGCCTGCGTTGTGACCCATCCGTGTGGTCGCCTGCCCTTCACTCTTTGCCCTCACCTGGACCCCACCCAGGCTGGGTGCAAAGACCCTTCCCCATCCTGCTCTGCCGTTGCCACATGTCCCCCATAAGGTCCCTCAGCAATTTAACCAGCCCCTGACTGCCCATCCCTCTCCTAAAGCTCCAGCTGTTCAATCCCCATTGATGGTCATCAGGAGAGAGGCTTAAAAATCAGGAGCTATTTAAAACTGTGGAAACTGAGGGTCTTTTATCAGCCTCATGACCTCAAGAACCATGTTTTCAAGCATCTTCAGGACCCAAAGTCTCCTTTCCTTAAAAATATCAGGTTCCCTTGCATCCCAGTGAAAAATCTGCAGAAATCCTGCTGGTATCTCCAGCCTGCTGGGGAAGCTAGAGGGGGACATCACAGCACTCCCCACCACTGCACAGGGGCGACCTGCTGCTGTCCCAGTGTGCCCAGGGCTCCAGCTCTTGCCACCCAGGCTGTCCCCAGGGCCAGCAGCCAGCTCCTGTCCTCACCTGCAGATTTCCTGGCCAGGGACAGCGCAGATTCGGGAGCGCAGTCAGGGCTGTCCTCTCCATCAGCGAGATCTGCACAAAGGACAAGCAGGAGCAGTGATGGAACAGGCTGGGCTGCACTGGTCACCTCTTTGGCCATTCCTTATCTCACAAGAGGCTCAAAGGCCCAGGACCAGTCTAATTGCAGGGGTTTAGAGCAGTAATTAACTTAATTGTCCTCCATTTCCCTCTCCTGGCTCTGTTCACTTCTGATCTCCCACTCCTGCTTCCCTTGCCCTCTCCTCATCCCCAGGGGAAGGGAGTCACGGCTGTCCCGTGCTCAGGTCAGCTCTGAAGGTCCCTGCTCCACCTGGAGCCAGGGGAGCAGCCCCTTGCAGGCACCCGGGGGGCTCAGCCCTCTCCCCACTGCAGGACCGCACCCACCTCCCCGGAGCAGGAGGAGGGGCTGCTCAGAGCATCCCCCCTGTCCCATCACCTACCTCGGGTGGGGATGCTGAGCTTGCAGGGCAGTGCCAGCGGGGTGATGGAGTGCTGGTAGACAAAGGCAGAGAGGCTCCCTGCAACAAGAACCATGATTTGGGGGTGTGGGGGGGTCCTGCCTGAAACCCTCCCCCCACATGCCTCAACCCCACAATTGTGTCCCAGGGAGCTCACGTCCCTGCTTTGGAGCCACTGCCACGGTCTCACTGTCAGGAAAGTGCAGGCAGGACCAGGGGCTGGGGGGTTCCTGTGCTGGTGGGTGCACAACACATTCACCCTCTCCTGTCTGGTGGTGTTTCCAGGGATTTTGGAAACAGCTCCTGGGGCTGCCAGGGCTGCTGTGGCCGACAGCACTGTCCTTACCAAAATACAGCGTCTCGCTGGCACCTTTCAGGTGAACCCCTTTGGTGGAGGACTCGATGAGGAAGTGCCGGACAAGGTCACTGCTCTCCTCGCCTGCAAGAGGGACCAAAAACAGCATCAGGACCAGCCCCAGCACCACTGTGTCACCCGTGCCCACCCCAGAGTCCTGTCCCAGGGCATCACTGGAGCCACTCTGAGCTGCCATTGCAGTTCCAGCCCCTGTGAGAGGTGGGACGGGCACCCACAGACTCACTGCCAGCATCTCCCAGACACTAGAGTCCTGTGGCTTCTCATCGGGCTTTAGTTTGAGTAGTTACAGTTAAACCCTTGAAGCAACCCCCCGTTAGCCCCCCCATACCTGTCTGGCTGCCGGATGGAGAGCCAGGAACCTTCATGGCCAGTCCAAAGGAGCCCCGGTACGAGGTGCTGTCCCGCACGAGGAACGTGCCTGGCTCCTTGTCCCTCAGCAGCTGGATCGCTGTCAGAGCACAGGCGGGGGCTCAGCCAAGCGCAACAGGTGGGACCTCTCCGCCTGTGCCCTACTGCTCTGCAGGGAGTCGCTCCTTGGCAGCAGCAGGAAAAGCTCTGAGGCGTGTGCCAAGGACGCACACATCCCCTGTGTGGCACCAACTGCAGTGTCCCTGCAGGGCCCTGGTTCCATCCTCCAGCTCCCTGCGGTCCCCAGGACACTCAGCCCCTGCTCGGGCCATGCTGTGTGACAGCACACAGGCAGGAGAAGCTTTGCTGGACTTGGAGGACACAGAGGGGCTGTGGCACAGCCCTTGTTTCTGAGCTGTCCCCCTCAACCTGTGAGAGGGTCTCTCTACACCCATCAGCCCCCAGCAGGCTTTGAATTGCCCCCCACCAAGTCCCCACAGGGACACTGGAGAACTCCAGGGACAGGCTGGAACCTGAGGTGGGGTCACACCCGCAGAGCCTTCCCTGCCTTACCTCGGTCCCTGCTGATGCTTGGCTTGAACCAGTATTTTGATGTGTCCATCACGAACTTCATGGTGGGCTGCCCAGCCTTGAGGGGACCTGCAAGAGACCCCAGGGTGTCAAGGCCAGCAGGGACCTGAAGGACATCTGCAGGTGACAGAACCCAGAAAAGATATTTCTCTTTCAGGCTGGCCAGGGCTGGAGGTTTTTCAATCCTTTTGAATCCTTTCCTCCCCACTCCTCAGAATAGCTCATTCTCCACATAATTATCTCTCTTGGCAGGCTGTGATGTAGTGCAGAGAGGGTCACATGGAATCCCCCAGCAGTGCCAGCCTGCCTAGCCCTATACAATCCACTGGACCATGGGATTTACACCAGGATCTGACCCACACACCCTCTTGCTATTCCCATAAGGATCCCAATTAAAACCCTCTGCCCCGAGAGCTGCCTCTGCTCATCTCCTCCAGAGAACAATAGCCCCAGTGTTTGCCCTTGAATGAGGGACCTTGTCAACTCTGGTACCTTTTGGTGTCCTCAGAGCAAACGGGAACCCCAACCCCTCCTCCTGACCCGGTCTGGGCCTGCAAACAAGCAGGACAGGACAGAATGATGTTTCTCATTCTCAGGTACTATAAATAGGTGCATCTGCATCTCCTCGAGGGAGCAGAGCATTCCTGCCTGCTGAGCCCGTGTCCCAGGACACCAGTGGGCAGAAGGCTGTGGCTAATCCAGGGTCACTAGCCATGAGCTGGAGACCACCTGGACCACGGGAAGACACAGCAAGGAGCTCCAGCTCCAGCAAGGACCTCTCATCCTTTGTGTCTATAATCCACAGCTAAACCAGAGGGAAAACGGGGTTTGCTCCCCCTTTCCCAGCAGCTTTTGGGTCTGCAGCTCCTCCCCACCCTGCCCTGTGACTCACTGTCCGAGAGGCAGCTGAGTGCGGGTGCTGATGCCGCGTTGTTCAGGCCACCGAGCCTCGAGGCCGGGCTGCAGCCGGGTGGGGGAAGCTGTATGGCCGAGCTGAGGGGGGCTTTGGCCAGCCGGGGGGGTCCATCTCCTTGATCCAAGCAGCCGTTTACCAGCAGCACCGGGATGTCGGCTGCGGAGGTGAGGATGGAGGGGGGGCAGCTGCTGGCCTGGCCCTTCTGGGCCAGGGAGGTGCTGGTGCTGGGGGAGCTGCCTGCCCTGGGCTGGGGGGGGCTCTGGCCAGGGGCTTCCCTGGAGTGAGACACGATGCCAGAGGAAGGGGAGCAGGGGCTGCCCAGGGAGCTGCTGGGGGACGCGCAGGCAGCGGCCGAAGCATCCGAGTCCTCGTTGTGGAGCGAGTGGGTGCTGCTGCAAGAGGGAGACAGAGCAGAGATCAGGGGGTGTTCTCAGGGAGGTGTTCTCTCACACAGAACCCACCAGCCCTGCAGGGCATCACCTCCCAGCCCAAGGAATGAGGGACTTGGGGCCTGACTTTTGCCAGGCACAGGTGGCATTTACCTGCCCAGGATGTAGCTGGTGTCAGAGCCAGGGCTGGTGGAGAGCTGGGACACCCAGCTGCCTCGCTGCCGGGCCCTCAACACGTGCACGGGCTTCAGCAGGTTGTCGATGCCTGGGGAGGTGCCAGGGGCCCCGGGGCTGTAGGAGACAGTGTCCGTGTGTCCTGCCAGGCACTGCTGGGGCACGCTGGTGCTCTCGGATGCTTTGCTACAGCTCAGGGCGGCTGACCGGGGGCTTGAGGGTCCGGGTGGGCTTGAGAAAACCACGCTGTCACTGGTGCTGTATTTGCCACCGAGTCCCCCTTTTTGGAGCAGGAAGCTGTTGGCCTGGGGGGACCTGGAGAAGGGGGTGCCCGAAGGGCTGGGGGAGCCCTGTGGCAGGTCGGGCCCCGTGGCTCTGCCTGGTGTCAGCTCTATGTACTTGATGTCTGCAGGGAGAGAGAGGAGGTCCTAAAGGATCTGGTGACCAAGCTGGGCTCCTCAGCAAAGCTCCCTGGGAAATGTGTCTGTTCTTCCTACTACGAACTTTGGCTCTCCCTCTGCAGGGCTGGGGGTCCAGCACTACCCTCTGTTGAGACCCTGTGAGGGCGGATTCCTCACAGATCCCAAAGTGCAGTGACATCCCAGTGCTGGCAGGCTCCCAGGGAAGGGGGTTACGTGCGGTCATGTCTGGCTGCTCAGACCCCCCTCACCAGCATTACCCAGCCAGGACCTGCCGAGACCTGCAGCCAGAGGCGGGTGTTCCCTCGAGCAGCTGCTCTGTTTGTACCTGACTCAAGAGAAAAACATCTGCCTGCTCCCCCCGGGATGACATCAGGTTCGGAGGGTGGCCCTGCACACCTGGGAGGGGACTCGGCAGAGGAGCAGGGGAATGTCACCTGGCCCCAGGTACAGCTGCACTTCCATCCACACTGGGGCAGCAGGGCGGGAGGCAGAGGAAATCCACGTGGGACAGGGGCACTTAGAACACTCTTGGTGTCCACTACAGGACATGCCATGCCAGCAGCAAGCACAGACCGGGCAGGGGCTGGCTGATCCCTCCTCCCACCCTGCATGAATCTCTCTAGAGAAATAACTTCCAAGGCAGTTTCTCTGCCTGTGTCCTGCTGTGGGATTCTTCCTGCCCTTCCATTCGTGCTCAGAGCCAGGCATCTCCAGCCGCTCCACTTGCCATTAGTGACATGACAACACACCTGACAGTGTGTCTCTTGTCCAAGACCCTCAGTGGAACCTCACGGCCAGGACCAGGGGGGCCTGGTGCACATCAGTTCCTGGCTTCCTTGGACAAAGCCAGCATTTCTGGCTGAGCTGGAAGAGGTTTTTTAGCAAGAGACATTCAGACTTGATTTAAAGGCTTGCAGCGATGGCAGATTCATCCCATCCCAGGGAAGCTGCTCTGGTGGTTAATCACTCCAGTGCCAGAGGTGTGCACCTCCCTTCCAGTCTGGACATGCCCAGCTTTGCTTTCAGCACCTGGTTCTTGCCCTGCCATGGAGTTCAGGAAAGTTCCCCTCTCAAAGGTGTTCTCAGAGAGGGAAAAACTTTTTGCTGCAGCAAAGACAAACTGCCCTGACAGCCCCGAGCTCCCTGGCCGGGGTGTGACAGGCCCTGATGGACCTGCTGTGCGGGACCTGCTGGCCCTGACTACTGCAAGGAACAAACAGAGCTCTGGGCCACGGAGCTGGATGAGCAGGAAAAGCACAGGTCTGTACAAAAGTTACTCCCTGAACCCTTTCTCTATGCCAATCCTGGCATGGGATTGGATAAACACGGCCAGCCATGAGCAGCAAGGAGGTGCTGGGTGAGCCAGGGGGCTGGTCCCCAGTGGGGACACAGCTGGACCACGGCAGGACAGAGCCAGCGCCAGAGCCTTGCTCCTGCACAGCCTCTCTGCCAGCAGCAGCAGCTCCTCCCGTGCCAGGTCTCCAACCAGCTCTGCAGCCACGTGTCCTGCTATCACAAACCCTTGCAGCGAGCTCCTGGCCGGATTCTTTTTGTCAATGTCTCCTCAAAAGGAGAAAGAAATGGCGATTTTAATTGTCCTTTAAAGAACTGACAAGCATCTGTGCACCAGGCTCATGAGGCCTTTTACCTCCTACTTCTCTGCCTTTGCTGCTCTTATCACCTGTGGTTAAACCTCAAATATTTGCTCAAGACCTTGGCAAGTTTTCCAGCATCAAGGAGTGGCAAAAAAGTGCCACAAACACGGAGCACAGATGTCACGCAAGCCGAGATCCGAGATCTGCTTTCTCCTCTCCTCTAGGAATGAGCAAGTTCCAGAGGCAATAGTGACTCTCATGAACATGTCTCCTGTTGCTGCAGCATTTCATAGAATCACAGAATATGCTGAATTGGAAGGGATCCATCAGGATCGAGTGCCGTGTTTAAAGCTTCCCCATGTTCTCCACTAGACAAGAACAAGCCTTGCTTGCCTCTCTGGGCACCATCAGTCCCTGCCACACTCACATCAGGGTGCAGGTTGCAGGGCTGGAGCAGGAGTAGGTGGGTGAATGGGGATGCTGCACTGTGGGAGGAAGTTTGTGTGAAAACCAAGAGCTGTTAAAAGAAAATGAAAGCTGGAGTGAGGCTTTTCCCACTGAATTCGTGGCCAGCTTTCCAGATGTTCAGTTCCACACTTGGAACCAGATTCCCCAAACCACTCGCACGTTACCTGAGGAGCTGCCCAGGGCTCTGGCCCCCGAGCGATGCCTGAAGAGGGGCAGTGGAATGGGTCAGGGACTGAGCAGCCAGAGCTAAATCTGCACTTTGTCACAGCACTTTATCTGCAAGGCCACCCTGTCCATCCTGGCGGGAAGCAGGGACACTGTCTGCTCTGGATTTGCCCCGCTGCCGTGCCAGGACCCTCACACCCACCTCGTCCTGCTCCAGCCCTGCCATCTTCGTGTTTGCATGAGGGCTCAGGGAGAACTGAATTTTTTTCTTGCCTTTAACATCCTCACATTTGATCTTTCTGCGGAAAGAGGCCTGGGGACAGATTGTCAAGGTGTTTCCATGTGTAAAGACAGGGATGGGCAATAAGGCTTTCGGGAAGCAGGGAGACTTGAGGCAGCTGCACCACCCTAGATCTGTCCTGTCAGCAGTGTCAGCTCCCTGTGTACTGGGGCTGCCCTGTGCACAGGGTGTTCAACACGAGCAGAAGAGGCCAGGCAGGAATATTTGGATCAGAAGCAGCTCACAGATCAGAGCATGGATTGCAGGGATGGCAGGGAAGAGTTGCACAAGGGTTCACGTAAGGCACTCGTGAGCAGAGACGGGGTTGGTATGTGCTGCTGGTGCCTTGCCTATGCCAGGTATGCTGCCTGAGGAGTGCACAAGCCCCGGAAAAAGAATTTCCCTGGCACAAGAATTGGGAACACTTAAATGGGATGGTTGTGTAACACTTGATACCTTAGCCCAGGGCTCTGGAAATCTGGCTGCAAATTCATGCACTCCCACAGGTCAAGTGTGACCCTGGGAAAGGCTCTGCTGCCCTTGAGGGGAGCTGGGTCCTCACATGGCACCCAGAGCCCAAGGCCAGTCACTGAAGGTGACAACTGGGATTAGAAGCTTTTCCAAGAGCTGCAAGTCCCATTTATAACAAGAATTGTTTTCTCCAAACACAGGGCAACAAACATCAGGTAGAACTAAAGGTTGTTTTCCCTGCTCCCTTCTGGATGCCTCTGAGCCAGCTGGACATGAGATGTGTCAACAGTGATCGGACCAGGGCCATGGAAGCACTGGAGTCGGACAGAGCTCGGATACACAGCCTGTCCTGCTCCTTAATATGGAGCCCTAATGTCAGGAAACAGTCCCCCACACTGATCCCGCTGGGGACAGTGGGGAATGTCCCTGACGCCCATTTCCAGCTTCCCCAGGAGCACAGGACCTTGTTCTGCCCATGGGGATGGGTGTGTGCCCGACCCCTCCACCCCGGGCTCTGGCACAGGGTTTTCAGCAGATTGGAGCTTCTCTGGCTCCACAGCCCGAGCGCTGCCTTTGCCTCACCTATTGCCTCCGGGTCCTGCTTCTTGGTGGCTGCAGTGTCACCCGGAGCAGCAGGCTGGGCTGCATCCTTCACCGGCCTGCACGGCAGCGGCTGGAAGGTTGGGTCTATTTCGAGGATCATTTGGTTGAGAGTCTCTATGGTTATGTCCAGGGAGGGAGACATGGGCTGAGCCTCAGGACCCAAGCTGGCGTTCTCCTCCTCCTTTGGCTGACACGGGGCAGGGGGTCTCTCCAAGAAGGAATCCTGCTGCCCTTTCCCCTGTGTGTGAGCAGCCACATGCTCTGACACAGGCTGGGCTCCGTACACTCTCCCACTGGGAATCAGGTGAGCCTTGGGATGCACCATGGAGGGGGGATCAGTCCAGGCCTCCGTGGAGTAGTAGACGTACTTGCCTGGCAGCGCGGAGCAGCCCGGATACGCCGGCGGGTGCAGGCTCTTGCTTTCCTCCGGTGAGGAAATACACACAGTCTGTCCAACACGCAGCACGTGGGATTCTATGACCTGTGACATGGTTTGGTTTTCCGGTTTCACAGCCTAGAGGCCAAGGGAAACCTCCTCCTTCTCCTCCTCCTCGCCTCTTTCCTCCACCAGGGACCTCAGACCCCGTCTTCAATCCAGTCTCCAGCGGAATAAGAATCTGAGGAATGCAGAGAGGAGCGGTTACACAGGCATGCCCCGGGCAGGAGCAGACTTCAGCGGAAAAGTCTATAAAAACGGGGATTTGGAGTGAAAGCTGGAATTCAGCTCGTATGAAAACAAGTCACCCTGTCCTGCTTTTCCACCCCCTCCAGCCTCTGCTCCTGGTGCCACAGCACAGCCAGGCAAGCACACGAAAGACTCATTGGCAGCATCTTTTCAGGATTCAAAGGCCTAAAATGGAATCCTGCTTTTATTTGCTAATTTTCTGGATTAAGAATGAAATGAAGTCTCACTCTAACAGTCTTCCCATGGGACTCTGACCCCCAGGAGCCATCCAAGGGTGGCCAGCAAGCCTGGAGCCCTGCGAGGCCAAGAGCTGGAGCTGCCTGCCAGGGCAGCATCCTGCAAGTGGGTGTACAGCTAATCCAGAGTTTTATTTTCCTGGTACAATGCGAGTCTGGAAGCCTGTGGACGTGGCTGCTGCCTCAGTCGTGGAGCTGCTCGAGGAATCTGACTGCCGATACGATTTGAATACTCCCTGGCTTTGCTTTAGGTGGAAAGTATTCTTTTATTCCCCATTATAAACACCTATGGAATGCGGTCTGCTTCCCTCAGGGGTCTAGGAAAAAGGGTCTTGGGGTGCTGTTTGGAGATGGGGAAGTTGTCCTGCTGCCACAACAATCAAACGGGGTTCCTCCAGCTGCTGCTCCCCTCCTGCTTGGCAGGAGCTGTCCCTCAGCAATGTGCTGGCACCAAACACAGAGGGAATCTCACTCCTCTGGCTTGGGATGAGGACAATAACCCCGTCCCCCTCTGTACCTGCTGCAGCAGCCACGCCCAGCATCTCCATGCTGGGGACCTCCAAGCCCAGCACATTTCCCCGTGTTGGCACCACACCATCCTCTCTGATCCCTGTGGAGTGCAGCAGTGGTGAGGGCCATGGGGTATCCAGAGGTCCAGAGCCAAAGGTTTGCTGGCAGGAGTTATTCCCACAGCTCAGGGCTCCCTCTCCATATCCTGTGCAGATCTGGTGTGTGACACTCACAAACAGAGGGGTACACTTCACGAAATATTTGTCCTGTCCCGCACCAGTCTCCAATGATGGACTTATTTACTCGCTTATCCTGGGCTGATTAACGATGGAGTCACAGGATTAGGAACGAGACACATTGCTCCAAGGCAGCCGGTCCCTGGGCCCCGTGGGCGCGGGCAGGAGCTGGGCTGGTGCCCTGCGTCACTGTTTGTAATCGGTGACTCATTGCCCGGCCAGGTGTTGAGAGCAGGTATGGAGGGTGGCTCAAACCAGGGCAGCTGTGCCCTGGACGAGTTATATAACCCTGGAGAAGCCCCACATCTTGCTAGAGAGACACCTGGAATATCCCAGGCTCATGAAGAGTAGAGAATTAGAAGCAAAACATTGCTGCTGTCTGCTGCTGCTGCTGCTGTCAGCACCCAGCCCCAGGCGAGTCATGGCAGGCAAAGCCCTCTCCAGGGCTTCCGAGAGCACGGAGGGCTGCAGGAGTGAATAAATACCTCAACCCCATTTACCTTCCTGCCAGCCCGGCCCCAGTGGTGTCTCCTGAGCCTCTGAGAGGTTTTATTTACAGGACTGGCATAGGAATGGCTCAGGAGCAGGGATGTGCTGCAGGAAGGGAAGCACCTCTGGAGCTTGGATTAGACAGGCCCAAGGCATCTGTGAATTGCAGCTAATTAATCCTAGAGATGGGAACCTCTGGGAATTTGGGGCTATGCTGTTGGAGCCAGGTCTGCCCCAGCTTCCAGAGGAGGAGGACTGAGTCTGGAGCGGGTTATCCCCATGGAGAACCAGCTGTGAAGGGGTCTGTCAGAAACTGGGGGACAGGTGGGTGAGGGGCTGCAGGTGGTGGGGTCCCTCCCATGACTGCAGCAATGCCACAGCCCGTGGTGCCCTCTCTGCCGGCTGTGCCATGGCCAGCACCAGCATGTGGCTCTTCCTCAGCATTTTTGGACCCCAACCCCAGGTGCAGTGGACACAGGAACAGGCTGGCACCCAGCCCCATTTTCCCACAGCAGCTGGGCTGGCTGTACCAGGGCTCTGCCCACAGAGTGCGTGTCACCTCCAGTCAGGTCACAGCATGGACCTGCCGGGGGTGGCCAGAGCCCAGGTAAGCAGGTGCCCACCTTAGGAAACCACCCAAGGTCTCCTGCCTCGGGGCACTGTGTGCCACAGAACCACCAGCTCTGCGTGAGAAGTGCAGCGTGGTACAAGGCTCGAAGGGAGCGTTCGTTAAATATAAAAAGAAGAGTCATTCCAGGTCAAAAACACAAGCGAGATGGAGTGAAAATTGGATTCTCCCCTGGGGAGAAGAACTGCCTGGCTCCAGTCAGCATCCACAAGACAAGGCTGGTTTTAATTTAAGTAGGTACAGAAATAACGTGCAGGATGCATGAACCAGGGCTGTCGGGGCTTCCAGGAGCATGCACGCAACAGCTTCCCTCCTTTCTTGTACTCCTGCCCTGAGTTTTTGATCTTTCTCATGTGTGATGCTGCCAGAATTAGCCTCCAAACCTCATTTCTCCTCCCTTCCCTTCTCTGGGTTGAAGTGAGAGGTCTCCCAGACTCCTCACAGGAATTTTGAGCCTTGCCTGTGAGCTATTCTGCTTGGAGGAGCAGAGGAGAAGGGCTGAGGTGAAGGTGAATCACAGGGTGGCTGCTGGCCACCAGAGTGAGACGGACAAATGCTGCCCACAAACGCCAGGACTTCCCCAGAGCCACTGGGAATGGCAGTGTCCCTGCACACAGGCCCAGCAAGGGCTGGGCAGGGTCTGGCTGTGCCCCTCGGGGAAGGGAAGAGAGCTCAGGCATGGGCACAGGTAGGAGCCTGTATCACACACATCCACACCGTGCCGGGAGCGATGCCCCGGGCTCTGTGGCAGAGCAGAACGAGCTCTGTGACAGAATCAGGGCAGCCCTGGCAGAGGGAACCCCAGTACTGCAGCTGTACCTGGCCAGGCTGGTTCAGCTGGGGCTGGGAGATCTACTGGCTGTATGGAACTTCTGGGGAAGGAGCTCTGTTGTCTCAGCTAAGTCAAGGATAGCATAGAAACAGATGGATGTAAGTTGGCACAAATACATCCAGACTGGAAATTACAGAGTTTCTGCTACTGGAATCAGACTGTGGAACACAGCTCTCTTTAAGCTGAAGGGGACAAGTCACAGGTTTCAGATGTAGATGGACACCCTTAGAAATGCCCTCAGTGATGGTGCTGCCTGTTGTACCAAGAGACCCAGCTTGTGGGGCAGGAGCTGCAGTTCAGCCCAGTAACCCAAGTTCTGCTCCAACCCAGCTTGGCAGGCAGCCCACCCCCGGCAGGAAAAGGAGCTGGGCTCGGGGTGTCAGGACCGGGACTGGAGCACCCGCTGGGGCAGGAGGTGCGGCGCTGGGGTTGGAGAGCTGCTCGGGGTGTCAGGACCAGGACTGGAGCACCCGCTGGGGCAGGAGGCGGGGGTGGAGAGCTGCTCGGGGTGTCAGGACCGGGCCTGGAGCACCCGCTGGGGCAGGAGGCGGGTTTGGAGAGCTGCAGGGCGCTCCTGGGCGCGGCTGGGAGAAGCCGGGTGCCGCGGGGCCAGGGCTGCGCCGGCACACCCGGCCCTTCGATAACCGCCCGCCCTTCCCAAAGCCGCCGGGCACGGCACAGCCCCGCGACGCCACATGGGCCGAGCCCGGGGATCCGCACAGAGCAAAGTCCCTCCTGTTTCGTTTGCGGGAGCTCAGGGACCCGGTGGGACCCCCCGGCCCCCGCGCTGGCCCTGCCCTGCCACCAGCTCGGGCAGGGTAGGGGCAGAGCTGGCAGCGCTGCCCCGCAGCATCGCCGGCAACTGCACGCTGGGTGTCCCAGCGCGGTTATTTGGAGCTCAGACATACGAGCCGGGACACAGCCTCGCTCCCTGTCTGCGCAGACCCCAAAACAGCTCAGCCAGCTGCCAAGTCTGGTTGTTTTTCCTTGCAACGTGAGCCCTGGGAGCCTCCCGATGACAAACCTGTTACACATCCCCTCGCCAGGAAGGGCAGAGGGAACTGCTGGGACACCCAGGATTTCCAGAGCTCATTACACACAGTTTAATCACTGCGAGGGCTGCGGGCGGCTTGCCTGGATTAGAGGGGCGTGCTGAGGGGGTTGAGGAAAAAAGTTCCCATGGTTATGCCGTGATTTCCCTGTAGAGCAGGGAGAGCCACGGTATCACATGGCAGATATTAATATACCCCCAGCTCCGGGGGTTCCAGCACCTGGGGCAGAGGCAGCTGGTGCCCGAGGAGGGGCTGCCCTCCCACGCCGGGGGAGAAGGGGTGTCTGTCAGAGCCTCCTCCCTCGCTCAGACATGAGCAATTAGGAATCTCAGCAGCAAGAAGAAGCGTTTGTGAAATCCCAGACAGCATCTTGGTATCTGACCAGCCCCCGGAGCTGCACAACGGGGCAGCCGCCGCGTGACCAGTGCCAGAGCAGGATGTTTTGGTGGGGCAGCGAGAAACCCTCCAGTGCAACCCGAGAGCATCCACAGCAGGGGCCATCCACCCCCAGCCACACCCCTGAGGACCCCCACAATGTGTTGCTTGTTTAGCAACATTTCAGACTTCTGGAAGGGTCTCCAGGGTTTTGGAGGAGGCGGGTTATTAGCAATGTTGAAATCGCTGCTCCAGCGGCTCCCCCTCCCACTGCCTTACACCCTTTTCCTCTTCTGGGACAGTTCTTTCCCCTCTGGCAAGAGCTTCTCTGGGTACAAGATTAGCACAGATCCTGGTCCCCATTTCCAAGAGAGGTCCCAGCACAGCCAGAAGTTTCCCTTCCCCTCTTTGTGGGTGAGCAGTTGACATGGGAGGCTCGGGGACAACAGTGTCTTTAGAACAGAGTGTCTGTCTAAAAATAGGCTAAATTAGCAAATCCTAAGAATGTTTGAGATGAGTTACAGGAACAGGCACAGTAACGAGCTCCTCGGAACACCAGCCAGGATGTTTCTTCTCTGAGGCCATGGGAACATCTCCCTCCAACCCTTGTGGGACTCACTAGGCAGCGTTAGACAGAGGAAGCTGCAGCAGAAGAGGCTGTTCCCCTGCATTTCAGGGGTGCCAAGGGGAGGGAGAGGATGGGAGCTGCTGCATCGGGAGCTCTGCACACTGCAGGTATTTCAGAAGGGCCCGGCACCTCTGTGCTGTCCTGGGCACATCCCCTGCAGCGCACAGCACTGCACCCAGGCCTTGAAACCTCGTGAAGCAGCACAACATGCTTCAGGCTCTTCCCTTGGGTCCAAACCGATTCTCATCCTTCCCTCCTCAGACTCCATCTTCCTCCCAATACACCCACCTACACCGGCAACAGATCCAAGTGCTCCCACATGGAGCCCTGGCTGAGCAGCTGCTATGCCATCCTCCTGATGCTCCCTCTCCTCTGACACAAGGATGGAGGGCCAGAACCTGGGTTTGTTTTCACAGCATTTTTGTTGCTGACCCCATTCCCGGGGCTTTGACCTCCCTGGCTGTCTGCGGCTTAAGAGGATTCAACGGTACCACAACACCCTGAGTAACTCAGAGCCCCACAGAAACCTCTGCCTCAGCCACTGACACTTTTGCTCCCACGTGGCTCTTTTATTGCCTTGAACTCTCCACAATTCCCACACCACAGCCTTCCCTAGGGAGGCAGGAGACAGTGGAACAGACACTGGAACACGCACTGGAACACACAATCCCAGCCGCGCCACCTCAGCTGAGCTTGCTTGAGGCAGCGGAGGAAACATGCACTTGGACACATACACAGACAACAAACACCACTGGAAATCTTAAATAGGCTTCAAATGGGTAAGAAAGATAATTAGTCATGTCATAAAGCCCATGGACTACCGAGAAAACCTCAAAGCCTTAGCTGGAGCAATATGCATAATTCCACACCATTGCTTCCAGCATTATCCAGCAGCCTTCCCCACCCTGGATCACCACCACTCCGTCTCTGCCCACTGGCAGCACTGCTGGGGCAGGAACAACCACATCTTGACTTATTTGAGATCCCTGCAACAGATTCCTCCTAAGGCACAAGAATAATCCCCAGCTAAATGCAAAGGAGCAGCAGGACGAGTGATGGAAGGGAAGAACTGATAGAAACTGCACACAGCATTAGCATGAGAACTGAGAGAAAGAAAGGACTTGGAAGAGGCATGGCAAAGGCAGAAATGGCCCTGGGAATCAGCACTCGGAGGTACCTGGGCTGCAGCGGCTCGTCCCCACTCCTGCACGCGGCTCTGCTGCAGCACCTCCAGCACCTGGAGCACATAAACCACAAAGGGTCACGGGGGGCAAGGAGCGGGTCCTCTGGGAGCTTGGATTTAACGGGAGCCCGGTCCCTCCCACCTGGGCCGAGCTTCACCGCCTCTCCGTGCCCCGCAGGTGTGGTGCAAGAGGGAAGACCCAGCGCCAGGCTTGGGGTAGGAGCTGGGGCAGCGCAGGGCTGGCAAGGGGCCAGGCTGTGCCCGGAGCACCCGGCACGGGAGGGCTGGAGGCAGAAGGCTGCCGGCCAGGGACGGCTTTCAGCTGGAGCAGGGCAAGGTATCCTTGCTCTGCTTTTCAGGTGAGGAGTTGGTGCCACAGCTGCCAAGGACTGTGCCTGCCCCTGCATCCCCCGGGCAGCAGCAGCCCCAGCCCAGCCGTCAGCCATGGCACTGTCGGTGGGGCAGGACTGATGGGGACTGCGCTTCAGCCTCTCTGAATATCAGCTGTCAGCTGTGACCATAAACAAAGAGGGAACAACAAGCACAGACTCCTCTCCAGCTGAAACATGGGAGTTGAGTTCCTCCTGCTCCTTTCCAGAGGTACCAGCTGCCCCCGAGTGCCCCAGGTGCCACAAACCCTTTGCTGGGAGGAGCAGCAGACGAGGTATCAGCCTGGCCTGTGGCCCTGCCTCGTGGCAAAGGTGCTGCCTTAAGGAGGGAGATTGCTTCAAAGGAAAACACATTATCATCAGTCTGGTTAAAGGTCAACTTTTGCCTTCCAAGGGTCTGCCCACGCTGTCATCACTGGACTGTTATCCCTGGAATATTACAGGGACAAGACTGAAAAACATATTGAGAGGTAACCATGTCTCTAATACGTGTTTGCAGCATCCAGCCCAGAGCACACAGCCCTGAGTGCTGCACTCAGCACTCCCACATTGGGAACAGGGCATAATAAATAACCCCCAAGCACCCTTCCGGATTGCTGTACATTTTAGCTCAAGGGTTTCTTCCAGTGTCAGTGGGCACAGAGCCATGGCGCAACCTTTAAAATGATGTCTCTGAAATACCCTTTTTCAAGGAAACTGCCTATTCTCCTGCCCATAAATGCCTTGGGCGCACTACAGTGTTGCCACACTGTGAAGGGACGCTTTGAAACGCCTGATTTTATCAGGAAATAGGCCATATAAACTCCCTGCCTTAAATTCCTTCATCTCACTTTACAATCTTTCCAACATTTCATTTATTATCAGGCATTGTTTTTTCCTGTTCTTACATCCCTGGGCAAACATTTTGACACTGCCAGCACAGCCCCTTTCCATCTGCAATTGCTGTGGGATTGCAGTGGGAGTGATTTCTCGGCAGCCTTCCTTTTCCTGGCTGGTAAAATTCACCTGGATGAGGTCCTTGACAGATGGAATTTCTAACCCGGAGGATGTTCAGCATCACACACACATCAGTGTGACTGCAGCTGGAGGGAGCCAACAGGGAGTAACATTGGGGAACCACGACCTGTGTTGGGTCCCTCAAACTGAGCATCTTCTCTCTCCTGGGGTGCTCGGGTAGCTGGTAAGGGCAGGGAAGCACCAGGGCTGGGAGAGAGGAAGGTTCTGGCAGTAGAACAAGGTGGTTCCATGCTCTGGTCCTGTTGTTTGCAGCCAACTCTGATCACACACAGGCTTTGACTCTGATCACACACGGGCTATCATTTACCCCTGGGTCTTGGGAAGCTCAGCAGGATAAAATGTATTCAGGGCTAAGCACCTTCTCTGGAAAAAATCACCCCAAAGTGACCCTGTGCTGGGCCACCCCATCCCAGTGCCCAGCTCCAGCCAGCACCTGGCTCACGGAGGTGGGGTTGGATGGGACTCACCTGTGGAGCCAGAGTAGCCTCCCCAAAGGAAGGTGCTGTCACCTCCACTTTCACCTTCCACTGTCACCTTCTGCTGACATCAACATGCTCAGCAACCCAGAAATCAGTGCAACGCTGTTGGCTGTGTGTTCACATCCCATGTTGGCCCCAGGCTGAAGAGGCCTCTGTGTCCTGGAGTGATGCAATTCTCTGTCAAGGCAGTGGGATGTTACTGCTACTGGCACTTAGGAAGCCAAATTGCAATTCTTGTGCTGCTCTAACATTGCTTTTCTGTCTTTTCTCTCTGCTTTTCCATCTGTGTTGTGCAAGGCATGAGGAGATGGCCTGGGGGAGCAGCTGCTGTAGAAAATGGCTTGTTTGTAGCAGGGCTGTCAAACTCCTCCGCAGTGATGAAGCAAATGCAGAGATATTGCAAGACCCCTCAGAAAAAAAAAATCATTTACCCCTGGCCTTGACGTTGTTGGTTCTGCAGTGATGCCAAGAAGTTCAGCGGCTCTTTGGCCAAGCACTTACATTTTCTTTGTGCTCTCTGTATCCACAGAAGATCAGCAGGGAAAAACTAACGGGGTGCAGGGAGGGTTGTCCATGCAGCACTGCCCTGCCCCTGAATCTGTGTCACACAGATGTAAAAATCTTCAATCAGGGCTCTGTTACTCCAATTAGAACCTGGGTTACACTGAATTTACTGCAGAGGTTTTGGATTGAAGCAGCAACATCTGTAAGAACCCCATGCCAGTCACCTGTGCAGGTGAACTTACCCTGCAGTGAAAATCCCACCAGGAAGAAGCCTCTGCATCATCCTGGATTTTCCTACCCTGAAGGCCCTAAATATTATTAACAAACAGCATATCCCTAAACTTTGTAAATGGTGACAGAGGTGTGCAGGTGGGTGAGACCACGGTAGACCATCTTCTCTGAGGTGGGATGGGGCGGTCAGCAGCGAGTTAATGCCACTTTTCTGTTCCCAGGAGAAAGCAGAGGGAAATGAGAAGGAGTGAGAGACTGACTGGGGGAGAGCCCTCTGCTCACAGCCGGAGATGGCTGAGGAAAACCAGAGTGGCCACAGGACAGGCTGGAGGAAGAACAAGAGAGGCAGAGAGCCACAGAGTCCCTCCTGCCGGGTTACAAATATGTGGTTCCTTGTTTCTGGGATTTGAGCAAAATAAACACCCAGACACCGATGAGAGACCCAACATAAAAGAGCATTTTCAGAGGAACAAATACTGGTTATGAATAAGACTTGGGAGTGCTTCCCTGGAATGCACCTGTGCAAACGAGGAGAAAAGGATGAAACATCCCTCTCTCTGTCACTCCTGCTTGGAACCGAGGGTTTGGTTCCTGTGTGAAGGGAGGTGATCCACAGAGGACCTCCAGGGATGGCAGGGTGGGGGGGCAAGGTGGGAGGCCTTGGACCCAAAATGTTGGGGCTGTGCTGAAGGGTTGGAACAAGGGATTGTCCTCCAGGTCCTTCTTCACCGTGGGAACCCCTCTTGGCAGCGTCTGTGGCAGAATCCTCTGTGATCCCTCTGCCAGTACCTGTTCTGCCCCTTCTTTCCTTGGCTAAACCCAAGCTGTCTGTGCAGAGCGGATTTCTCCAGGCATGGCCCTACCCAGGACATGCTCATAAAGGACAAAGTATTAACCTGACAGCTAAAAAAAGAACAAATAAAATGCGTGAGTTGGCCCAAGCAGCTGCTCTGCTCCGTGTCCTGAGTTGCCACTGACACCACCTCCCTCCTGCTACCAGCTCTGGAAAACCTTCCAGGAGTCTGACACGGGTGAAGTGAAGCGACACCGTGTCCAGCACTTCAGAAGTGTCATGGGAAGTTGACTGAGCAGTAAATCTCGGCAGAACTGCTTCTTTCTTCCTCCCTCCTCCTGCTCCTCCTCACTCCTCCAGGGTTCCTCCTTCTTCTGAGGCCTTCAAAAATGAAGAAAACAAGTTAAATGCTGCAATACCTGCCTGAAAAAGCCACAGAGGGCTGTGGCCTCCCAGGGATTGATGGCACAGCTGGTACAAGCAGAGCAGGTCTGGGCAGCTCCCAGGGAATCCTCTGAGGGCTTCCTGACCTGCCTTGTACTCCACCAGTGGCACAGGCAGTGGAAAAGATCCCAAACACCCACTGAGGTCTGGAACTGGGTCCTGCTGCCACGTCCAAACACCCCCAGAGACTCCCCCAGCCAAACCAGCCCCTTCCTTTGGTGTGGGAGCTGGTGGGCACAGTGTCCAGCACTGCTGGGCTGTGAGGAACCCTGAGCATTCACAACTGGGAGGGTTGAGGCTCCTTGGCATTGGGAACCCGAGGAGGAGCTGTTGCCGGGGGAGGGACAGCCTGTGTGGGGCTCCTGTAACAGCCACGTGCAGCTGCAGGGACCTCATGGCTTCCGAAGCCTTGCCAGGTGAGCCACCCTTTTCATGGAACAGAAAAACATATTTACTCAGAAGGGTGACGAAGCCTTTTGGTTCCCCTGAGGGGGTGTTAATCAGCCTCCTCTCAGTGAGAAAGGACCTTTTGTTTTCTAGACCTCACAGTTATGGTTTTCACCGTCTGAAAGCACAAGGCTCCAGGGAAGTCACCTCATGCTTGGAAGCATCGATGAGCATCACAGCCGGTGGGGAGCCAGGGAAAGGACAGGGAAAGCTCCCTGTCCCCATGCCCTGCGGTGGGGCTGGTGGGGTGTCCTGGAACAGCAGCGGTGCTGGCCTGGAACGTGCCAGAGGCGTGGGCAGGGCTGAGCACAGCTCCAGGGCTGTGCCTGCACACGCCGGGCGCTGCGAGGGGAAAACCACTGACGTCAACAGGACAGGATGAGGCCCTGCTGCTGCCCTGCACGGGCAGGGCCGAGGGGACAGCACCAGGTGGTTCCTGCGGCCTCCCATGAGGAATTACCTGGCTGTTGAGGTGGAGCATGCAGAAAATCCCTTTTTTGGCCAGGACTGTGTGACACTGGTAGTTGACCATGTGCCAAAGAGCTACAGATAAGCCCAAAAGAAAACTGGCATCTCGAGGCTCCTGGCTCCAAGGATGTTGATGCTCAGCACATAACTGCCCTGAGGTACTGTGCCTCAGGATGAACACCTTGGATTTCTCGGGGTTTTTCCCAGTGGTTTAAAGACTGTAGAGTGGCACAGGACAGCTCTCCACAGCCTGCATCTGCAGGTGCACTTTGCTCTCAGAACCTCAGAGAGTTAGAGACTGGGCTCTTCTTTCCTTAGCAGCCAGCCCTTTCCCTGCAGCAGCTTTTGATGGACCATTTCCAGTAAGGAAACCTCACATGGGGAATACCTGCCTCCCTACTGCTGTGGGAGGGCAGGAAAAGGCAGCACGGGCTATCCCACATGGCATCATCCATCGTCCATTATCGTCAGAAGCTGGGACGTCATTGTCCAAAACTTCCCTTGGAAAGATGCTTTCAGGATCCGCCCTGGATCCAGCCGTGAGCCATTCCACACTGATGTCAGGCATGGAATGAATCACAAAGCCACCTGGCTCCCCACCACAGACATATTTCAGGCTGTGCCAAGTGACACCATCACCTTGCAGAGAGTCATCACACACCCCCTGGAGCCACCTCTGCCAGCAGAGCCTCGGGGACCCTCAGCTGGGTTGTTTGAGAGGGCTCTGCAAAGTGGGGTTCTCAGGAACCAGAGGATCTTCCCAGTGCCTGTTCCAGGCCCCTCACCAGCTCCACAAGGACAGCATGGTGTAAAGGCACAGGCCCTGGGGCCATCCAGGTTGGAACGGTGACACTGTTTCCAGGGGAGCAGCGACACTCCTGCTGCAGTTGAGCCTCTGGGAGCTGTTTCTCTCTCCACTGGTCTCCAGGCACTGCCTCAGGCTCTGCTCACAGCCAGCCAGAGCCAGAACACCTCGGACACCTCCAAGGAGCATGTTAGCCATGGATCAGTGAGCACTTCCACACTCCTTCCCTACGTGATCAGTGACACAGGGCTGTGGAGATGCTGCCTGAAAAAACCCCACACTTGGAGCCATTCCAGTAACTATCAGCACTAAATCCCAGGGATTTTCGGAGGAGACTGTCCTGGTCACTCCCAGGCTGAGCTGCCAGGCAGCAGGACTTGCCCTCCCCAGTAAGCCAGCAGCAGTTTCATCATTAAGTCCATAAGCTGGTTCGAATTCACTGGCCCCTGGCTATCCAGGGGAGCTGTGTGCTGGGAGAAGCCTCCAGAGCTCCTCGGCGAGGCGGGGCTCTCTTAGAGGAGAAATCCAGGAGGAGAAATCCTGGAGGTGTTTGTGTTTGTGTTTGTGTTTGTGTGTACCCACAGATACAGAGGCTTCTCCTCTGCAAAGCGAGATCCTCAGGGGTTTGTTTCCCATCAGTGCAAGGTTGGGCTATTCCTGCTGTTCCTGCTGTAAAGAAACCTGGCGTGCTGGCCCTAAATCCTGCTGGCAGCTGGGCCCACGGCGCGGGTACGCAGGTGGGGATGGAGCCATCACACCTGTCCTTGTTTGTGCTCCAGTGACCTCTCAGCAGAAGCATTTCTGCACATGCTGACAGCACGACGATGGGAGAGACATTAACCTCTGAGCTATAGCTGCTGACAGCTTACAAACAAATAATCCTGGCAAAGTTCTCTTCTCCAGGGTAGGAGAGTTGCTGGAGGTGTCACAGTGGTGGAAGAAGAAAAGGAAATGAAGCCCAGCTCTTCTCACAATGCCTGGACTCTCCCTCCCACCTCTAAACTGCATTTTAAACTAATACCACCAATTTTTCCTTTTTCAGGAATGAGACTCCTGCAACCTCAGGGCATGGAACCATGAAACAGCTTTTGTCTTGGAGCTGGCGTCTCTGTTATCAAGGTGAACTCAAGGAGAACAATTGCTTTCCACACTCACTTTTCCCCTCCACAATCAGCTCTGTTTGCTCTAGCTGCGGTGCCCCACGCCAACACTGATAGGGATTGGCAATTCAGGGGAATTGCTCCCATATTTGTTCAACGGAAAAACCGTAAACCCTATGAGGAGGGAAGGGAGAGGATTCAGGGCATGGCCAGAACGTTAATTATAGCTCTTACTGCTAATAGCAGGGGTGAGGAGGAATGAGAGCAGGGACGGCAGGAAGGGGAAAGGTAGAGCCAAGGTGTACTGAGGGCCTCCGGATGGGTGCAGCAACAAAGGGCTGGAGAAGAATAGGCTGATTATTCTGGGTTTACTGGGATAAAGTGGGCAAGGATGGTGAGAATCATTCGGTGCTGGAGGGCTGCCAGGGGCTGTGAGTGGGACAGGGAAGTGCTGAGGGGTGCAGCGGCAGGCACATGCATGTTTCCATCTTACAGCAGCTTAGCCCCACTGAAATCTGTAGCAGCCTTTGAGGGACTGAGGATCAAGCACTCTCTCAGCAGCTGTTCCCAGATTTTTCCTGGGAGAAGAGCTTGGGATGAACTCTCAGGATCTGTTTTCCACACGGAATCCCACACTGGCCATGCACAAAGCCCTCCAACGCTTTCTGGGAAGTGGCATCTTCCCTCGGATCCCTGTAGCCTGGGCATCACTGCATTGGGAATCGCAAGGTGCTGCTTCACCTGTGTCTGCAGCCCAGGGAAGCAGCCGGGGTGGGCTCACATTCCAGGGGACCCCAGGACAATGGGAGCATGGTTGGTGACTGCAGGCAGTGCCAAGGGCTGACTCACAGCTGCTGACACTTGTCACGCTGAAAGCATTTTGGTATTTATGGAGGCTGTTCCCAGCCGCAGTGCGGGTGCAGCGGGGCCAAAGGCTCCCTCCTTCCCCGCCCTCAGCCCAGCCCGCAGCGCCCTGGCCCGGCTGCTGCCGGGGACACAGGATGGGAAGGGCACCTGGATCCCGCCATGGGCTCCAGGCTGGGCCACTTCCCAGTGAAGAGGCAGCTCTTTGTCCTGGCCAAAGCTCTCCATATGAGTCCAGCCATTCCTGTACCACACGGTCCTGCAATTCTTCCTTTCCAGGCTTTGCCCTTGGCTCAGGGATGCAAAGGGCTTTCTGACTGGGATGGTAAAGCCATGGCATGGGAAAACAGCTGCTGAGAGAATGCTTGATCTTCAGTCCCTCAAAGGCTGCTACAGATTTCAGTGGGGCTGAGCCACTGTAAGATGGAAACGTGCATGTGCCTGACCCTGCAGAGCTGCAGAGACGGACCTCCATCCCTTATCACTTCCCTGTCCCACTCACAGCCTCTGGCAGCCTTCCAGCACGGAGCAATCCACACCTATCTCACCATCCTTGCCCACTTTATCCATAATAATAACAACCCGTAACAACCTGATAGCAGGGACAGCTCATAGCAAAGATCCAGTGCCCCAAAACCCCTTCACGGGACAAACAAAGAGGTGCCCCTTTATTAAAATTCCTGGTTTTGACACGGTGAATCCAACGCTTCTTCTCTTTCTAGCCCTTGCCCTGCTATTGTCCAAGCCTGCAGGAAAAGGAAGGAGCGGAGGCCCCCGCGGTTCCTTCCTGCCCGGGGCCGGGGCAGGTCCGGGGCTGCTGGGCTGCGCTGGCCCCGCTCCGTGAGCTCCAGCCCCCGGCAGCACCACGATGACACCTTTCACAGGACCACACTCACTGCCGGGCGAAGGAGAGGAAGCTGCTAATGGACGCTAATGGAGCTGTGAGGATCCTCCCGGGAGGCAGCCGAGCTGTCCTGGAGGGAGAAAAGCAGCGAACAGCTCACTCGCACTGCCACGGTTGTTCTGGCTGTCGCTCTCAGAGGATCCCTCGGGATCACAGCTTCAACAGATTAGAGCAGAGGAAGATCTGCAACTCCAGGCAAACCGCGGAGGCAGGTGGGTTGGGAAATCTGGGGGCAGTGCGACTACTCCAGAGGATTTCGGGGATCTCATGCTCTGCCTCACCAGCATCCCATTTCTGCCAAGTAACACCGACATCCTCCTCTGAGGAGCTCTCGGAGGTGAAACACTGCCGGGGCTGGATCCTACACACAGGGATGAGCTGACTCAGTGGCAGGAGTGACACGCTGGCCTCTTTCATTTTTATTTTGCCATTAGGAATTTTCAGGACTTTTCTCATGACAAAAATGTGCCGTGGGAAAACAGAACAAACCAAAAAGAGCTGCTCAGAATTTACAAGAACGAGACCATTTGCTCCTGGTTTCGCTATTTTCCTGTGAGTTTGTGAATAAGCACTTGTCCTCCCTTTGCCTCTCCCCGGGGATCACCCACGGTGTTACAGCTCGGCACGAGGAAGGGATCAGCTCCCAGACTTTCTCCAGGAACCGACCGCTGCAGTGCCCTTCCCGTGCTCCGCAGGCGGGTCATGCTCTATTTATCGGCTCATTTCCATAGCCGAGTGCTGCAGTGCTGCTTCTTCCAGCCCTGCGAATTCCAGTGCCATGGGCTGTGCCAGCAAAACGGGACCGGGAACGAGTTTGTAACATTGGAAACAGCTGCCCAGCTCCGGGCTCAGCTCACAGCCCAGCATCACCTTGGGCTCGTTTCTGTCCCTCTGAGACCACACTTGGAGCTTGGTTCCCATTTTCAAAGTGTCCTAACACCCTCAGGAGGTACCAGAGCAATGAAGAGTGTGGTTCTCCCTCCTGGTTTCCAGCTGGGTTTTCCCACTATGTTGTTCAAGGTTTGGAAGAATGGGAATTGTGCTCGGTGGTCACTGACAGGGGCACCAGGATTTACCTGGTGTGAGGCTGTGTTGGAAGGAGAAGCTGCCAACTACTGCCAAGAATATTTTTTGTGGATTTCCTGGGCATCACCTCCTCCCTGCGGCAGTGGTGAGAAGGGAAGTGGGAACAGCATCTGCTTGGGAGGCGTGAAGACATCTGAGCACCAAACTGAGCTTTTAGACCCTTAACAAAAATACTGAAGGGCGCCAACTGCTCCCCTTGCCCCGGAGTGACACAGCACGCAGCTCCGAGATAGATTCAGAAACTTTCCTGGGAGATAATACAGGGAAGCAAAACACATGAAAGGTTACTCAGGGCTTGATCCCGGTGGCAGCAGCAGCTCCTGCATCCTGCTGCAGTTCCACCGTCCCACAGTGACAACTATGTTCATAAAATCACAGAATCATGGAGTAGTTTGGGTTGGAAGGAACCTTAGCACTTACCCAGTTCCACTCCCTGCCATGGGCAGGGACACCTCCCACTATCCTGGGGTGCTCCAAGCCCTGTCCAGCCTGGCCTTGGACACTGCCAGGGATCCAGGGGCAGCCACAGCTGCTCTGGGCACCCCGGGCCAGGGACGGTTCTGCTGTGGATCGGGTGGTCTCCGGTGGATCCGGCTCTCCCGGCGGATCCCTCGGTCTCCGGTGGATCCGGTTCTCCCGGCGGATCCCTCGGTCTCCGATGGATCCGGTTCTCCCGGCGGATCCCTCGGTCTCCGGTTCCCCCCAGCGGCCGCGGGNAGGGGAAGGCAGGTGAGGGTTCCCTACCTGGTGCCGGTGCTGTGCCCTGCAGAGGGAGACACGTGGGCAGCATTTCGGGGCAAAAAAAAAGAAAATACTGAAGTGTTTTGTAAGGGCGTGTGGGAACCTTTCCTTGAAAACAGATTTGATGTCACCGCGTGTTTATTTCCATAAGGTCTGAGGGGGTGGGCGCTGCGCTGTGGCCCCTGCAGATAAAAGCCAGTGGCATAGGTGGGGCGAACTGGGTTGTTTTTGTTCGTTTGTCTTCTGCAGAGGCCACAAAAAAGGACTTCTTTTTTAGCTATGCAAACAAGGGGGAAAAGGCAAAACCTGAGCGGATAAACCTGCGTGGCGCTGGGGAGGTTTCAGTTTGCAGGGAGCAGGTTTGGGGGTGAAAGCAGGGGAGTTCAGTTGGACCTCAGCATACGGGGGGAGCACAGAGGTGCCGGGATTTGGCCACCCTCTGGAAAACGTGCCTGAAATTACAGAATTTAGTGTGCTTCTGCACTAAATTCTGTAACTTTTCAGGTGCGTCTTTGCTGACAAATACAGAATCAGGGAATATCCTGAGCTGGAGGGGACCCACAAGAATCATACAGTGCAGCTCCTGGCCCTGCACAGGACAATCCCAACAATCCCACCCCGTGCATTCCTGAGAGCCTTGTCCAAGTTCCCTGAGCTCTGCCAGCCCTGGGGCAGTGCCCATTCCCTGACGAGCCTCCTCAGTGCCCCACACCCTCTGGGGGAAGAACCTTTCCCTGATATTCAGCTTAACCCTCCCAGACACAGCTCCAGCCATTCCCTGGGTCCTGTTCCTAGTCCCCAGAGATTGGAGCTGCCTCTCAGGAGGATGCTGAAGAGCCCAGTGCCCTCAGCTGCTCCTCACACCTTTCCTCTTCAGGTCCTTCACCATCCTCACAGCCTTCTTTGGATGCTCTCAAATACCTTTAGATCTTTATCTTTTATACAGGAGTTACTCCAGAACAATTTGTGGACGCGGTGGGGTTTTAGGGTGACAGAACCTCCCAGCAGAGGGATCATTTGCTGTCAGAGTTTCTGTGGCAGCCTCTGCCAGCTGTAGCTTCACCTCGGTGCAAAATTCACACCTCTGCAACGTTCATTGTCACCTGCATAACAGTGACAGGTCTTTGAGTCATTGATCGCTGAAATGACAGTTTTTCTCCGTTCATCTACAAATTCAGAAGCTGAAGCCACCCATTCTTGCATGGTGAGAGAAGGATTCAAAAGCACAATGAGGCCTCGTGGGGAAGAGAGTGTGTTTGTAAAGCTTGCTTGAAAAAAGGATCTTCTGCTGCCTGACAAATCCCATTTTCCTGGCTGGGATTTTTCCAGAGCAGCTGCACTGGAGTTTCCCACAGAGCCCCACGTGGTAGGAAGTGGCTGGAAAAAGCCATTTATGATTTTCAGAGCTGTCTAGGAAATTTGGGTACAAAGCCAGTGGAAGGTATCTGTGGGAGATGTCATTTTTATGGGAAGATGTAAGAAACAGGATTATTGAAATCACATGGAAAAGGCATGGGTTGATCCAGAGGGAAAAATCAAATGAATCAAAGCTGTTTGAAATCACTTCCAGCAGATTTAAATTAAACCAAAGTAGAAGAACACCACTTTTTAGCCTGATTGCCCATGGAGGGATTAGTATGATTCCACTGATACGATCTGAACCCACATCTTTACTTCGGGGTACATTTTTCCCAGTTTCTCCTGGAGCCCTGGCTTGGAGGGCAGGAGGTGTCTGTGGATCACTTCCCAGCCGTTCCCACATGGTGTCAGCAGCTCTCAAGGAGAGCGCTGTGGTCGGTCCTGGTCGCCCGTGGGGAGTTCTGGGGTTTGGCTGGGAGCCTTGTCCCAGGAACAGGGAACTTGTGATGGAAGGCAAGAGGAGAGGAGAGTGGTTCTGAGGGAAGGACATGGAGGAGGCCATGTCCCTGCTGTCCCCTATCCCAGCTTTCTGTCTCTGCTGGTTCCCAGGGCCAGGACGGCTGCAGCCAAAAGGGGATGGTGACCACAGACTTGTGCTGGATGTGCTGTGGGTCACTCAGAGCCCATCTGGGCTGTCCTGTCATTCCTGCTCCGGCCCTGGGGAGGTCACCAGCACTTTGGAAAGTGCCTTCTGTTCTGGGCTTTTCCTATAATCTCTGTTTTTTTGTTTCAGATGGTAATGAGGAAAAGGAAGTGTTTCCATATTGGTGACTGGAGCGCTATTTCATGGTGTGTTTCAGACCCTGTGCCATGACCTCCTCCATGGCTGCAGGAGGGAATGCCCTGTGAGGGAAGGCTCTTTTGGCATGGGTGATTATAAAGGGGGCTCATTTCCCTGCCAGAGCTCAGGAGCAGGTCCCTGGGGTGGGCACATACCAGAAGCTCCCCAGGAAGAACATCACTTCTGCAGAGCTGATGTCTCCCTAGAGCATCACCTCCATGCCCTGGCACAGCTGGGACAGGACCTGTGGCACAGCTGTGGGGCTGCTCCCCGCCCTGAGGTGTCTCCGACCCAAACCATTCCATGGTGACCTTCTCTGCTGTGGTGGGTCCAACAGCCACAGCCTGGGCAGTGCCTGGAACAGGCTGCCCGGTGGAGGCAGGAGGCTCTGGCAGCTTTCAGGCCTTGTTTGTGGTGCTGTGCAGCCTTTTCTGTTGGGTGCTCTCTGCAGCTCCAAAACAGCCTCACGCCTCCGGCTGTTTGGGCTGCGCAGGCAGCGCCGGCACGTGAGCACTGCTCGTGTGGGGAGGGGCAGGGGGGCCTGCCAGGAGCTGCTGGCAGCACAGCTGGATGAGTCTTGTACAGATCTGGTGCCTTTCCAGGTCTGCAACCCTCCAAAGCCTGGTGGAAGGCACACCCGTGGGGGCCCAGCTCTGCGATGCTCCGCAGCTCCCACTCTCTGCACGTGGTGGGTGGGTGACGTTTGAGCAGGAGCCTTGTCCCTACCTGTGACAGAGGCAGAACCAGGACCCACCTGCAAAAGCGTGAACCTCTTCAAAAGGGCTCACGCAACACCCGCCGAGGAGCCGAGCCTGGGTTAGTCATCCATAAAGAGCTTTGTTTTTTCCTATCCCACTCCCCGCCCTGGCACAGGGGTTGAAGCTGTTTCTCACTGCTTGGTGCGGTCAAAACTTAGAAGAAACATGTTATCTCCCAGGGAATCAATCAACTCTGCCCTGAAAACATGAGTTTCTCTCTGTGCAGCCCCAGCAGTTGGGTTTTGCCTCAGTGGGGTTGGATTCTGATGCGATTGCCCTGGAGTGAAACCAGGGCTGCTGGGACACGTGTGCTGCTTCACGTGGAGGTGGGACCTTCCCTGCTGAGAAGACACAAAGCCGTGGGTAAAACCTGCAGAATCCAGGAACTGGAGAGAGAAATTTGGATTTTGGTACAGAGCAGCATGCACAGACTCCAAATCTTGGAAGGCTTTTTTGTCTATTTCTCTGGAAATTATTTGGCTTCTTCCTCTCCTGCAGGATGATTCAGGATATTAGAATTGTCCTTCAGTCACAGAATTTTCCCAATAAAGCCCCTAATCACTCAACAATTACTTTTGTGCCAGCACAGAAATGAAAGTAGCTCTCTGCTTGTGTTTTGTTTTTTCTTTTAGACAATTGAATTAAAAACAAAGCAGCAGGAAGGGAAGTTTCAGTTCCTGCACATGAGGAGCTGCAGGGGCTCAGCAGTGACAAATGCTTGGGCTGGCTCTGCAGCTGCCCTGCACGTGGAGCCAGAAGGCTCCGTACCTGTTCAGACCTGAACAAGGTTTCTGGACAAGCTGTGGCAGTGACAGGTGGTGGTTTAATATCAACACTTTCTGCTTGGTTAACACGCAGCGCCGCAGAACTGGGGTCTTAGTGAAAGGTGAAAGTGAAAAATAACTTTCATTTTGGGCAGGTCAGTGGCTGCCACAGCTGGGCTTGAAAACTGGCAATTTCTGCTAAATCTGAACGTGTGAAATTGTGTTTCAGCAAGAGGCTGGGAAGGCTCCCACTCATGGCATGGCAGAGCCAGGGACGTTCTGCCTGCTTTTAGTGCTTCGGGAAGGAGCAGGATGGGCTGGGCTCCCTAAGGAAGAGAAACAGGAACATGACCCCCACTCTGGGGCTCTGAGGTGGTCTCGCAGTGGATTGTGCTGCTGTCATTAAATGCAGCATGATGCTGCTTATCTGGTTGTTTTTCCTTATATTCTTACTGCATGTTCTTGTCCCCTGCTTGGTGCCAACATTTGGCTCTGAGCTGATCCTGCCCCCTTGTAATCCATAAAAAGTCCTGGTCAGACTCTTTGTTTTACTTACTTTGAGATCACGAAGCTGTTTGTGATGACACAAAGGGCAGGTGACGTCTCAGCTTCCTTCAGTTCCCCAGATCCCTCTTACAGGGGGCAGGGGTGGATGGAACCCCCACTGTTGCCCCTGGGGCAGGTGGCCCCAGGCCAGGCAGCTCTGCCAATAAGGACAGTTGGCTGTAGAAGTTCTCCCCTGAGATGTGACCCCTCCACCCCCAGAACAGGAGTGTGGGTTATTTTTCCTTACAAAAGAAGCCATGGGGAGGAAGCCATGGCCTGCTCTCAGCTATTCTGACTGATGCAATTTGCCCCCACCCTTCCTCATCACACACAGGCATTATTTTTAGGGTTTGTTTGCCTCACTCAGTTCCAGCTCATTCTTTTTTAGGGTGACAAGGACTTTCCTCATGCAGCTGCCCAGGTGGCATCTGAGAAACCACAGCCCTGCCTGGAGAGCTTTCCCCTTCCCATCAAGTGATTTACCAGCAAGTCATGGGGGGCAGTGCCTGGGGCAGCCCAGAGAGGGAGGGGACACCGCAGTGCCCTACCCTGAGATGGTTGGGAGCAGCTGCCAGCCCCCCCAATGCCAGTTTATTCCCCCTCATTCCAGCTTGGCTCCCACCCAGCCCCGATACCCATTTGGCACTAAGGGCTTTTGAGCCATCACTTAAAAATACACCTGCACAGGGATAAGGAACAGCCAGGGAAGGAGAACTGGTCAGCAGTGATACTTACCTGGAGCAATGAGGAGTCCAGGGCTTCTGGGTGAGGAAAGTTTCCACACAATAACCTGGAACAGGGAGTGTAAGAACCACCCACACTCCACACAGCTGGAACTGGGCAGTCACTGCCTCCCCTACCTTTATGTAGTTTAAGACAAGCTTGTATCCCCTTTCTCTAATGAGGGTTAGGTGTTTTTAAGTGGCTTTTTAAAGAAGATTTGGAACTGTGAAAGGAAGGAGGCAGCTCTTGCTGGTGAAAAGTACTAAAGTGGGTTAAATCCCTCCTAGAAATACATATTTTTTTCGGTAAGAGGTTTTGTGTGACTTGGCTGTAGTATTTGTAGCCCAAGTTGTGATTTTGTGTGGTTGCTTGGTGGGTAAATTTTGCTGGTTTAAGTTAGGGCTTTAAGGTGGAGTCTCTGTTTCCTTAATCAAGAAAGTATTAAGAGTTTGGCTCACAGTCACCTCAGAGGCACAAGCGGAATGGTTAAAAGTGCTGTGGCTCTCTGCAGATCCCCAGTTCTGGCTCCAAGATGCAACATTTATTTAAGGATCCCTGGGTTTGGAGTTCTGCATCTAAAGCTGTGTTTTGCTGTAGCCTGGAGATGCTTCTTGACCCTCCGGGCCAGATGCTGAAACTCACCTTGTCCTTTCTCTTTTGGGAGAAAACGTGAGACTTTCATCACTCAGTGAGAGCAGAAATAGGCCTTAGCTCTGGCACTCGAGTGTCAGGCTTCTGTTTCCTTGTGTTCTTTGAGTTTCTTCCTCTTTGATTCTGTGCTTACACTTACAAGACACTTTTTGTGAAGGATATGGTCCCCCCATGTGCTTTGAGGCACAAATTAGCTGGGGAGGTCAGGCAGGAGCATTGTGTTCATTGGTTTAGCTGCAGTTCCTACTCTCACCCTGGATGTGGGTGGGGGTTGTAGCCCCCAGAACTTCTGCCTCTCCCTGTGAGCAATTCCCACAGTAATGTGGTGGTTTATTACTGAGTTTTAATAAAATGTGACCAATAAAATGGTACAGCTCAAAGATTTTTCACTTAAATGTTGGTGAGTAGCCATCAGGTATATCCAGCTGTGGAGTAACATCAAGACAAGTGGGTTAATAGTTAAAAACTCCTTAATGTACTGGTGACTTGTTTCTTTTATAATCCATCAGCAGATGAAGTAAACAAATATTTTTCTATTTAGTTTCTTTTCCACACTCTCTTTCTTGCAGGGCAGCACTGGTGTGAAGCTGAGCTGATCAAACAGCTCCTGACAGGACAGAAGGATGTGACAAGGACTGTAGAAAGATGGAGAAAATGCAATGGAAACCCAAAAGCATTCTATTTAAATCGTTATAATTTACTTTTCACAAATAGCAAAATACAGTCAGTTTTCAGACATCCGTGGGGAACGTCAAGTTGGGATCTTAGGCCAATGTTAACATGACTCATCTAAATTAGATGCAAATTTGTTCTGTCTGTTAAATTTAACCAGGGAAAGCCAGGCCCTCTGACATCACCGCTGCCTCAATGAGGCAGCAGCTGCAGCTGTCCCAGAGGGTGCCTCTGCATCTCATTTATGGAAGCAGCTGCACGTTATCCTATTTGGAATACATCTGGTCTATAAAGACCTGAAGACCTCTCTGTTTGCAGGAGGGGAATGGCTTTTATCAACAGGAGACAAGTCCAGCTCCATGTGCTGGTGGAGCAGTTTCCTGGATGGAATAGGGTGGATGGATTCTGCGTAAAAAGGTTCCGTGGAAGAAGTGTGTTCGTTCTCAGGGTACATTCATGAACAGATTGAGCTTTGTCTGTGTAAAGCAGCTTTACATATTGAATATACATTAACAATCTGTTGTTACTGATGAGGAAAACTGCAAAGACCCTGTGTTGGGGGTGTCCCATGTCTGGGGTGTCCCTGGCTCTGGCCAAGATCTCCATAGCTGTGTCTTGCCCAAATAAGAACGAGGAAGAAACCAAGGACAAACAGCTGTTCAGTGTCAGTTGTCACCCCCTGTTTCATGTGACAGAGAAGCAGCACTGCTGTACCGTTACCTGGACATTGTAAAAGAAAATGAGCTCAACAGTTCAGCACAGATAGGTAACATGGAGCAGAATGTCCTCTCTTCCCAAATCCCAGCCCTTGGCAAAAATCCTGTACCCCAGAGGCAAATGGTTTTTTTGAGAATTTATTTAGACCCAGCGGCAGCCAGGTAAATAACTGGGAGTGCTGTCTGGGACCCAGCCAGTGAATTCTGTCTTGGAAGGCTGATTTTAATCCTCATGTCTCTAAAGCAATGATTTCCAACCTATAAACCAGAGAGTTCTCTGTGTCACTCCTGATGGATCCATGTGTTGAATAAAAGGATAAATGTCTGTTTAGTGAGTGTTTTGCTGCTCATAGCTCTGTGTGTTCAGGGGAACATGGACATGTTTCCTCTGTCAGCCCTGGGAGCAGCTCCAGGCTGAGACCTCTCTCCATTGGCGATGGCTCAGGGAGAGCTGTGGGATGAGAGCACACAGGACAAGGACAGGGACAGCTGCACAGACTCTGCAGCCGATCCTCCCAGCAGACGTTCAGCTGTCCCACCACAGCAGTTCCCAGAGTGTTCATCTGTCATCAGGAATCTTCGCTCTTCCTGTAAAAGCGCCAACTGGAATTACAGTCTGGGCTCCTCCAGGTCTGACTTTCCATGACAGTAATCTGCTGTTCAGCTGCCGTGGCCCTGGCAGTGATGGGACAGCACTGTCCTCTGCGTTCAGATCAAACCTCAGTGAGCGGTGTCTTTGTTGGTGCCGACAGCACCGATGCAAATCACGCCCCAGTAGCTTATGAGTGAAATACAGATCTGACTTCAAAGGCTGCTGAAGTCCTGCTAGAAGGACTGGGAAGGGAGGAGAAAACCCACATTCATATTTATCTCTTGAGGTCAGCCAGTTATAGCCAAGAAAAAGGATACAGGCAGAAGTATAGTGGAATTTGTACTTTTCCTGACAGAACTACAAGTGGCTACAATATTATAAAAGTAATTGAAATTACGGCTACAGTTTGTATGGATTTAGCATTAGCTATGGGCGTCTCTCACTTTTCATAGGGGAAGGCAGAGCAGTTGCAGGCTCGGATACTCCACAGCTGGAGTTGTGTGTTGGATCAAGCCCAAGGCTGCGGGTGTGGGTTTGCCTTGGAGTGACTCAGTGCAAGGGCATTTCTGTGGGATTGCAGGGCACCGGGCTGACTTGTTAAAAGCAACCTCCAAAGCAAGGGGGATGCTCCTGGAAGCTCAGCTCCAAATGACAGTTCTGCTGCACCAACATCTGTTTTCTCTTGGTATTTGTTGCTTTTAGAGTAAATGTTCTATTTTGAGCATTTCTTTTTCACAGGGAAAGACTAAGCTAAAGATGAAATGACAGGAGAAATTGTAGACTCACCACCTCTCCCTTGCTTTGCTGTTAGTGACAACTTTATTGTAAAGTCTCTCCACCCATGGGGTATTGGCCAGCAGTCCTCGGCTGCTTGAAACAAGGGGATGCTCTTGGGTTTCCCCCTCACCTTCTCTGCAGTGTGACAGGTCTTGCTCTGCCAGGAGTTCAGACTAGAGGAAGTGTCCAAAACCATTCCAGCTCAGTCAAAGCATGCCTGGAGCTCGGCTCACGGGGAGAAGGTGGTGGTTGTCTCTGTCTCCATGGCAAAGGAGGACCTCTTGTTGTCGCGGCAGGAGGTGAGCTGCCACAGGCGCTCCTGGCTCAGGCAGCCCAGCTCCTTCAGCAGCTTGAAGAGGTCGGTGCGGAATTTGACGCCGATGAAGGCGTAGAGGAACGGGTTGAGGCAGCACCGGAAGCAGGCCAGGGTGTAGGTCACGTCATCTGCCATGTCCAGCCTCCTGCTCTCCTCGCACGAGCTGGTCTGGTTGAAGGCTGTGATGGTCTTGGCCAGCATGACGCCGTTGTAGGGCAGCTGGAAGACGACGAAGACGATGACCACGGCGATAATGACCTTGATGGCTTTGTTCTTCTCAAAGTTGCGAGCCTGGAGTAATGTTTTGATGATGACAAGGTAGCAGAAAGACATGACCAGGAGAGGAATTAAGAAGCCAAACACCATTTGGGACACTTTGATGCCAGTGTTGAAGGTCTGCAAGTCATTGGCAATGATGGAACAACGGGGAATGCTCTCCAAGTTGTTCACACCACTGTGAACCAGCTCGGGGATCGAGAGGATGAAGGCCAGGAGCCAGATGAGGATGCACGTCACCTTGCTGATGAATATCATCCGGGGGCGCAGGCGATGGGCCGAGGCAGCCTGGACGATGGCGAAGTACCTGTCGATGCTGATGGACAGGAGGAGCAGCATCCCACTGAAGAAACTCATTTTGCAGATGCAGTAGACGGCTTTGCAGGCAAAGCTCCCAAAAAGCCAGTATGTGGCTGCACTCGTGGCCCAGAAGGGGAGGGTCAGCAGGAAGAGGATGTCTGCCAGAGCCAGGTTCAGCAAGTAGATGTCTGTCATGGTCTTCAGCCTCTTGAAGTAGATGTAGGTGAGCATCACCAGCCCGTTCCCCAGCAGCCCCATGAAGCAGATGAGGCTGTACATGGCGGGAAGGAAGGCAGCGCGGAAGTCACGGACCTCCTGCTTCTCGCACAGGGACTCGAACATGCTGTAGTCGATGGTGGTGTTGGAGTCGTAGTCATCAGTGACATTGTCCCCGGCACAGAACTAGAAGACGGAAGAGAAGAAGAGTGTGTTGGGACAAGGACTGTGTGCCTGCGTGGCCGTGCTGGGAAGGGAGCCTGGACAGAAGTCCCAGGGAGTTCCCAAGTGCTGGCTCATGCCAACATCACAAACAGAGCTGACACGACCTCGTGGCTGAAAGCATTTCCCATAAAGATGTGAGGTTTGGGGCTTTTTGGGTGGCTCCAAGTGGGAATTCCACCAGAAATGTCTAGAGCTCAGCCAAAGTAACACCTGCAAACCCTCAGACATGTGGCAGCTTTCCAGAGCGTTCCAAGAGCTGCCTCCAGCTGTGTGTACACAGCCAGCTGTCAGATAAAATGTGAGAAATAAAACATCCTTCAGCCAATTTAAAAATCAGCGAAGGTGTCGGTGAAACCGTGAGGAAGTGCAGTGAGTGCAGCAGGAAGCTGTTTCCCTGTCGGCACGGACGCAGTGCCGGCATCTCATTCAGGCCCCTGATTTCAGTTCTGATTATTCTTGTTTCATCTTCCTACACTGCCATAACCTGTGGGACAGACAGAGCCTGCGGTATCTGTGCCCTGCTTTTTGTGACTTATTAGTCTCCAGAACCTTCTCCCCATCGCACAGAGATGAAAGGTTTCCCCTGGATACCCCCACCCTTTATCGGTGAGCATCTCGGTGCTCTCCATCTCAGCAGGTTTGGCTTTCACCACATCCTGCCTGCCAGGCCGCCAGCAGTGAAAGGGAAGAGAGCGGGCTGCTGGGCTTGGCCTGTGGCACTGAGCCCCGAGGAGCCCCACGGGCCAGGGGGTGGCCAGTGCTGCTGAGGGACCGCGGGCAGCAGGACCAGGCACTGGGTTTGGGAGGAGGTCACGGCACAGCTCCATGCTTGGGGTCCTCCTTGCTGTGCTAGGGGGCTCTGAGCAAGAACAGGCAGAGGAAGATGCTGAACTCTTCCTCCTTGGCCACATCCCTCTCCAGCACGGCGCTCGGTCAGAGCCCGGCACCTTGAACAGGGATTTGCAGGGAGCAGGAAGGGGCTGCTCCCTGCCATCAGCGTGGTGTGCTCCTGTCTGTCCTGGAAATGCTCATTTTGGGTCTAAAAGGGGACGCCCACAGCTCAGGCCATCTGAAAATCACTGCGTTTGTCACTGTTTTTCTCTCCTTGGTTTTGCTTCTCTTGTTTGTTTTTCTGTAGCCGGGCTCTGCTCTCACCTCCCACCTCCCACAGCTGGATCCCCCAGTGAGCAGATGTGTCCCCACACATTTCTGGGACTGTGGGTGGCTTCTCTGAGTTTTTGAAATCCCCTTTTACCCACAACACGAAGCAGCTGGATTTCAACAATATTGTTGAAAACATCTTACCTGAAAAAAGAGCGGCAGGCTGAAAACAAGGGTCACCTTTAGCTGCTTGCCTAGGGAAGAAGGAGATGCTGTGTTAGTGGCTGGGTGGGGGTTTCCACATGGTTCTCACTTCAAAAAAGCAGTGGGTCACATTGACCATGGCACTATGAACCCTGCAGAGCCCTCACCGCTGAGGAAACCAAAACCTGGTGAAGATGCCACCAGATAACCCAGAGTCATGTACGTTACTGTCAGAGCATGGGCAGAGTCTCAGGAACCTGACCCCTCTGGCTTCACGGAATCATGGAACAGTTTGGGTTGGAAGGGACCTCTAAGGTCATTCAGTCCAACCCCCTGCAGTGAGCAGGGATGTCTTCAACTAGACCAGGTTGCTCAGAGCCCTGTCCAGTGAAGGCTGAGAGCTGAGGACTCTTAACTCGGGCACAGTGCACCCATTTTCATTTTATCCATTACCTTTCCCTGCAGGCAGCCAGCAGCCTGTTCTCTTGTGCCTGAGCAGTGAGGGTGCAGCTTAACCTGTGTGAAAACATCCAGCTGTGAGGGACATAAATCTGGTTCAGCTGTGCCCGTGTGGTGCCTGGGCCATGGAGGGGAGAGCTTAGCTCCTCACGGGACAGACAGAACTGGAACTGTCTGAAATTTATTGCTTGTCTCTAAATGTCAGAGTTGGCTTCTGCTGCCTTGGGATGTGAAAATACAGGATGCTGACAGCTGGGAGGAAAAACTGAATTCAGAGCCAGGTGTGATGGTGGTGAGAGCAATCTCAGCCGAGCAGCTCTTCCTGCTGTGGTTAGCAGGGCAGGGGCCAGGGAAAGCTTTCTCCTCGCTCTGTACAGTTCATACCAGCATCTGCCTCAGGCAGTTGCCACTGGAAGTTGCTCAGCTGGAAGGTGGCAGTGAGAAAGCCCTGGGCTCTGCTCTCATGTGAGCAGGAGATATGTCCCTCCCTGAGGGATGCTTCCCCCAGGATGTCCCTCCAGGCACTGGTGGTCCCTGCAGCCCCTCACTCCCTGCAGGTTTTCTGCTCTGGGAGCACTGGGCAAGGAGATACCTTTGGCTTCCAGCTGCCAATTCCTCCTAGAACTCTGCCTTGCTCCTCATGGCCTGGTTGTTCATGAACGTGACTGATTCCTCTGCTTAAGTGTCTGCTGGACAGAGCTGTGCTCTGTTTCGGAGCTCCTTTGTGCCTTCCCTGCTCTGCCAGGCTCCTGCCCGTGTTGCACCAAACTGGTGGATGAACTTCCACTACAGGTAACTGCACCCATTGCACCAAGTCCCTGCGTTAAGTCACATGCAACACTAAAACCAGACATAGTTACTCTTGTACCTGTGACTGGGGATGTTTTTTTATATGTGAGGGTGATGTGTGGGTGAGAGATCCTCAGCCACGTGTGAAAACTGGTACTGCTCATCCCCAGACCTGTGTGAGGGCCTCCTAGAAACTGTCTCACCTTGCCCCCTTGTTTTCATCTTTTATGCTCAATGCAGCTGCTTGCTCAGTTGCGTTCATCCCCCCCTCACCTTCTCCAAATCCTCCTGGGGGGATCTGGGAGGTTCCCTAGGGAACCCTGAGTGCAGGTGACTCAGGAGTGGAGGAGAGTAAGGCTGGGGCTGAGGGGTGCGGTGGAACTCCTGGCTGTTCTGTCCAGCCAGTGGCTTTCACTCTGACCAGTCCCAGGCTGCAGGAAGAGGTTCGGTGTCTGCTGTGGTTGTCTCCCCTTCGAGCTGCTGCCCTGACTTTTGCATATGACACAGGAAATGCACCAAAAGCCCCAGGGACTGGGACCCACAAGGTGGGTTTAAGCAAGCCCAGACTGTAACTGCCCTCCCTGCCTGGGATACAGGCACGGAGTCCCTGACTCTGCAAACACAATAGGAGCCTTTAGTCTTCTGTTCCACCTTCTAAACAGCCTGGTTTCCCTGGGACATCCTGGCTGCCTGTGGATGGGTGATAAATGCCTGTGCTGGCAGCTCAGCCCCACCAGGCGTTTACCCCTGTGGCAGTAAGGATAAGAGGCAGAGAAGAATCACCCTCACTCAGTGGAGGAAAAGCACCAACTAAACCAGACTCCACCAGCTCTCTGTGGCTTGGTTTGCAAACCCCAGGTCCAGCCCAGACTTCATCTGACCAGTCCCAGACCAAGGCCTGGTGAGGGCTGCTCTGCTCTGTTCTCTTTTCTTATCACCCTGTGAAGGTCTAGAAAAACAGGACCGAGAACGTGACTCAACTCCTGGAACAGTTCAGCCGATATCATTCCTTTGAAGATCATCATAGGTTTTTTCTCTCCCCTCTCAGTTGCTGTTTGAAGTGTCTTAAATGTCAAACGACTTTTCAATATGAAGAAAGCCTGTGCTGTTTCTGCCCCTCTTCTGTGCCCCCACCTCAGATTACACATTTGCAAAAGCACAACCAGAGAGGCCCTGCTGCCTCCTGCTCCTTCTGCACCAGTTTGAGCTTGTTTGTGTCACTGGTTTCAGTCAGACTGGACAGGACTTGCATCTCCCCAACTTGTCTTGTGGTCTGGGGCACTGGGCAGAAGCAAATATGAGGACATGAGTCGTGCTCTGCAGTTTATCTGGCAGTTTAGGTACATTCCTTTACTTTTTATTTCTTTTTTTCACACCTTCTGCCAGCTGGCTGCTGTGGGTATTTTCTTAAAATTTTTAAAGTTTTGTTCCTGAAAATATTAAGGAAAAAAAACCCCTCTCGAAAGTCCCTGCAACTGGTTGCACTGGAAACCTCATTTATAAAAATACACCAAAACCCCACCACAGCAAATGAGTCAGCCTGGCCCTAAAGCCCCATGTCAGCCCCCATGTCTCTCAGGCTGGGAGGTGCCCGTTTGAGGCTATCCCTGTCCTGAAGGACCTGGGGACAAGTGGAAAGGGGAATTGCTCCATGGGAATGGAGGAGGGAAGGGGTCTGTTCATGGCAAAACCCATCTGTTTTACAATCTTCCTGCACAGATTAAGCCCAAGGGGTGGGATTCATCCCTTGACACCTGTTGAGCTGTTCAGGTTCCCTCAATAGCAAAGGGAAAGAAACTGGTGGTTTGAAGCCCCAGTTCAGGTGCCCTGGGGTGGGCACCTGGGGCACGTTCAGGCCATGCTGTGGCAGAAGGGTGGGTGAGTTTGGACAGATAAATCCCTCCCACTTTATTTGGATCTCCCTCAGCATCAGCTACTAATTAAACAAGGTAAGAGCAGCTGCAGGAGCAGTGAATCCCCTCAGGTACACCCAGAAAAGCCTCTGACAGTGGAAGCAGTTGGTGTCAGGACATCAGCTCAGAGAAGGAGAGAGAGACAGCCCTGAGGGTGGTTAATGAGACCACACAAATAACCAGGGCAGCTCATGAGGGTCTGGCTGTTGCCACAGCTGAGGGATGCACGAGAGCAAAGCAGGAGCTGGGAATGCTATAGGGAGCATTGGCAAAGCTGAGCAAACCTGCTCTGGCCAAACCCTCGTGGTGAACGAACATTTTTTGGTCATCCAGAACTGCAAAGCAAAAGTTCTGGCCTCAGCACACATGTAGGCAGTGAGTAACCTTCTCTCTGTATTTTACACATGTACCAGTTTCTGGTGCCCCTTCACCAGCAGTACAGGAGGCTTTTGGGGGAAGAGCCAGATATTTCTGAGAAAAGTTAATCATACTTAAGTGATCTAATGACTATTGGCAGTTAACAGCCAGTTTTCCCCCCTTCCCCTCCTCACAACTGGCAGAGGAAAGACACTGTCATTTCGGGAGTGAGCAGACAGAGCGAAACCCAGTCATGCTCTTATTTCATGTGTTCACTGATTTATTACAGAAGAAAGTTAATAATTATCTATCTCCACTCCTTTCAGGAAACTGTGAATCAAAAGACAAGATAAGCAGAGAGAAGCAAGTAAAGCATTGCCTGCTGAAGTGAGCCAGTTTTGTTTTAAATAAAGCACCATGGTGGTGCATCTACCAGGGAATTTAAATATTCCTCTGAAGTACAATAGTAGGACAAAAAAACCCAAAGTAGAAACATTATCATAATCTTGTCAGGTTCTCAGTAACTCTTTCTTTTCCCTGCCATGATTAACCTTACCCAGGAGTTAAGTCCAAGTTCAGCTGCCCCTGGACACTGAACCCCTCAGAACAAGCAGCCCACAAAGTGCCCACTGGATGGGTGAGGATGATGAAGAGGCCAAAAGTTTAAACAAGAGAAGAGTGATGTGTGGCGGGCAGGTCCAGCTGGGTGTTTGTTTGGATGCAGGGATTCCAAAATCCAGGAATTTCCTAAGCCATTGATTGCCAGAGGCTGTGAGGAGACATCCAGGAGAATGAAGGCTCCCTCCCCATTCCCTGCTTCTGCCTGGAGGGTCCTGCGGGACCTGGCTCCTCTTGTCCCTGCATCCCCCAGAGCCTCCTGCATCCCTGGAGCATGTCCAGATCCTCCTTTATTCCCCACAACTTCCTGCATCCCTTGACCATCCCCGGAGCCTCCTGCATCTCCAGTGCATCCTGCATGCCCCAGTGTTCCTGCAGATATTTTTTAATATAAATTGCAAAAGACTGGATGGACTTAGTGAACAAACTCAGCTCTGCTTGCTCTCAATTGATTCACTGATTAAAATGTTGCCAGGGAGAGAGTGATCTTTCTCTCACTCCTTTTTTTAAAAATTAAGAACACAGAAGGAAAGGTGTGAATTATTTGAGATCCCATTTGCTTTGAAACAAAAGGGCCCCTTAAAATTGCCTCCAAATCTCTTTTTTTTGTGTTTGTTTCTGAAGTGATTTGAGGTTTTTGAGCCTCTAAAAGAGAACTGTGCATTTTTTTTTTTAAATAGCTAAAATGAGGAAGATGAAAGTCTTTTATACTGTTTAAATGCTCTGATAGAAGTGTTCCTCTCCTGTGTCATCGGACAGGGACTGGACAGCATCAATAAAGCTGAAGACACAGCCAGAGGCTGCAGCCCAGGTACTCACCCCCATCCATGGTGTGTTTCCAGCAGGATCCAGTCACAGAGGCAGCGAGAGCATCACCCACTCCAGTGCCGCTTCTCCAGCTCCTGCCAGGGACCCTCCGCGGGGAGCTGTTCTTTTATACTTCCTGCGCCCCTGTGAGGAGCTCACGGGCACCCTGATGTCACTGACATTTAGTAAACCCTCCTCCTCCTCCTCCTTACCGTGTTCAGAGCTGCGCTGAGCGCTCGGGGTGCTCAGGTGCTGCCTCGGTGTGTTCCGCACACCCAGAGCTGTCACCGACGCTCGAGGAAGTGAAGTGGGCTCTGCTTTTGGACCGACACATGAGAAAAGGTCTGTGGTGAAGGAAACAGGGGAAGGAGGCTCCTTCTTACCTCCCCTCTCCAGCAAATCCTGCTTCATCTGTGGAGCCCGTAGTGCTGGAGGAAATGGAGGATCGCATCCCATCTACCAGCCCCTTTTTGGGAAGGGTGTTCAGGATGAAAAGTCTCAGCACACAGGACCACCCATGGCCAACAGCCCTTTGCCCTTCTCCCTTGCTACACTGTCAGCAGCTCAGTGACTTCCCCCCTTCTCTTTCTGGGTATTTTGTGTATTTTTGTCTTCCCCAAAAGGCTCTGCACTTTGTCAGTCTCATGCCCTCTCCCGAGGCAAACCAGTGGCTTTTGTTTGGTGGGAGGGGTTGATCCTCAGACAGAAACATCTCCAGCTCCTCACAAACTCACTTTCTTTCAGGTCAGGGTCACTTAGAATTGATGCCTTTGGCATCTTGTCCTCTCCATCTTCTTATGCTATGTCAGTGCTGTTACTGCAGCCAGGTGGAAAAACAGGGCATCACAGGATGGAATCCCAGCCCAAATTAAATATATCTGAAGCTGAGGACAGTTTTGAGGATCCTGTGGATTGTCTTAGGTCCTTTACAAAGACCCAGATCCAGTTTCAGACCCTCCTTAGACATGGTCCCAGCCTAAGTGTCACTCAAAATCCTTCCCAGTGCTTCCCTCTCAGTGGGCCAGTGCTGGTGTGGTTCTGAGCCTGTTCTGAGGTGCTCAGGGAGCAGGATGCTGGGGTACACGGGGATAGGATTTTGGGGTGCTCAGGGGCAGGGTGCTGGGGCTGCAGAACTGTGACAGTTTCCTCTGCTCACACAGGGTGACCCTCACTTATCTCGGTGCTCTCTGAGTGCGCGGCACTGACTCCTCCGCACCTCGCCTGGCACTGATCTCAGTCAGCAGGTGCTGTTCACATCTCTGCAGCTATTTATTGCTCTGTTTGCCTTTGCTCATCAGGTACCCCGGCAGGTACGCTGCCTCGAGAGCTTTATCTCGTAACCACTTCCGCCAAGGAGGACCGGAGATGAAAGACTTCCCTCGGGTAGCGGCAGAATACCTGGAACCAAGGGGTGTAACAGGGCTGTGAAGGTTTCCCACAGGGTCACAGCACTGCCTGGGGAGCTGTGGGTGTGCAGAGGGGGCATGGGCCCCTCAGGGTGCTCTGTGCTCACACTGCTCCAGGCAGAGGCACCAGGCAGTGCTCTGGTGGATCCATACCCAGGTCCATGCTGGCTGAAGCCAAAGACAGACAGAGGGGAGGCAGGCAGGTGGCTTGCAGTTTGTTTTCTGAACATGGTCCCAAGATTCAAACTTAAAGTTTTGGTACATGCCAAGTTCTGTATTGTCAGAACCTATTCAAACAGATTACTTTCCTCGAAAAGAATGGGATATTTAAAATAAACAATTTGCTGTCTCTGTATGACAGTGAACTTCTTGTACAGTCACGTTTTATACCCAGGGAGTTCTCAGAACACTTATTAAAACTTTATTTAATTTGATTGTGTTTATTTGCAGCCTATTTCATACCTGAGTGATTCCATCTCTGGCACATCCCCTGAACCTGGGTGCCCCATGAGCTGCTTTTCACAAAACTGTCATCCTGCGTGAGCAAACAGACCAAACTCAGACAGTGCCAGGCCTGAGCTGTGCCCATGAAAGCCATGGCACTGTGCTACTAGAACCTACTTGTTATCTCAGAATTAATGAATGATATAAAAGTAATCAAGTTACCAGGTATTTCCAGTCCTTGGGTCCCTCTGCTCCCCTCCAGCGCCCGGGAGAGTGGAAGTCAGTGATTCAGACCTGCTGCCCAGGCTGCAGCAGGAGCTGGGTGGCAGCTTTCATCAATAAACCTCTCAACAAAAATGCAGCTCCTGATAAATTCCACAGGAAGCTGCTCAGAGAGATTTCAGTTCAGTTCAGGTTGGCTCCACTTGAACTGAAATACTGCGTTGAACTGAACTGAACTGTGTAGTCTTGAATTGACCTGACATTAAATTGCAAGTCACTCAGCAATGGAATATTGCAAAGAAGTTTAGTCCTGTGTTTCACATCCCTGACCTGTGTGTGAACCTGGAATTCCTGTGGGATGTTCAAACACAGTCTCACAGACATCCTGAGGTGGGAAAGATCCCAGAGCTCCAGGAGAGGGTTCCCAGCTGGCTTGCACAGGCTGGGGGACCTTGGAAATCAGAGCTCAGGGCTTTGCCTAAGCAGGTGGAATTCAGTCTGAGAGAAGCACAACACGGGATGTTGTTACATCCTGGATTCAAAACTTGTTGGTATTTTCCACCAGTTTTGCTTTAGGTGATTTGAGATGGAAACACCGTCTCCCTCCCCCTGTTCTGCCCTTTGGCTGAAATGAGCCGTGGGAAGGTTTGTCCCCGTGGCTGGAGGAAGCCAGGGGTGCCCAGACAGAAGCGTTGGTGAGTTCAGGGTGGACCTTTCCCAGCTGCACTTCCCAGTCACATTCTTGTGCTGACGCCAAAGAGGGACCCTGACGTCTGTCCTGCTGCTCCCTCTGCCTGGCAATGCCAACCCGAGGTGCCCGGGATCTCCCAGCTCCGGCCTTGCTCCTGCCCAGAACCCCCTCTGACGTCTGGGGACATCCAGGGGGGTTTGTGGTGGAAGTCAGCGGGGTCACTCCAGTGGGGTGTTGACGCTCTTGTTCCTCAGGCAAATATAAAATAGCAGAAGTGAAATCATGAGTAAATTCCTGACCTTAAGAGAGGCACCAAGCTGGGATTCCTCACCCAGCAGAGTTCTTCGAGCCAGTGTAGGGGATGCCCTGAGAAACACCTCGTGATTGTGATCTCACCACCAGGTTATTAACAGATCTTTATCCTCTGGAGGGAGGAAGCAATCTGTGCAGTGCCAGGCTCTGATTGGGATGCACAGCTGCCTGTGGTGGTCAGCCACAGCAGAGAAGGGCACACCCAGTGTCACTGGGAATTCACCTGCTTTGTGCCCACATCATGTCCTGGCTCTCCAGTTCTTTTTTTGAGGGGGGAAAAAAAAAAAAAGATATACCAACTTTGCATCTGCCGTGCACTAAACAGTTGGACATCAGCAAGAATTTCTTCTGGACAGAGTGGTCAGGCATTGGAAGGGGCTGCCCAGGAAGGTGGTGGAGTCCCCACCCCAGAGGTGTTCAAGGAATGACTGGACATGGCACTCAGTGCTCTGGTCTGGTTGACAGGGTGGGGATCAGTCATAGGTTGGACCTGGTGACCTTGGAGGACTTTTCCAGCCAAAATGACTCTATGATTCCATGAAAGCAGGTCCCTCACCCTGGAGCTCAGGAATTGAGACACGAGCAGGGAAACAGAGCTGGAGATGCCAGTGAGGAGGGGTCAGGCTGGCAGGAGCAGCGACACTCCCCTTTCCAACACCAGGGTGAGAAGGGCAATCCGGCTGATTGGCCACTGACCACACGCATTGCTGGTGCCTCTGTCCCTCAGGGCAGGGCTGGGCAGCTTCCCATGGGATCTGCTCCCTCTTGTCTGCCCACACTGCCAGGGCTGTACAGAGAAGGGGCCGTGATGAACAAACGGATCCTTTCTGTCCTGACCATGACAGACAGAGCGGTCACCTCAGAATGATGGGTGGGAGAGGAGATAAAAAATAGGGAGAAAAACTCCTGGGATGTTACAGAAACTGTGCCAGGGAGGGCACATGAGCACCAGCTGTGTCTAGAGATGGTTTGAACCTCCCCACACAGGTGGGCAAACTGCTGGGCAATTCCCACAGGATATCAAACACTAGTGAGCAGTGAAGCATTTAGAGACATACATAACAAGATATGGTTTAGGGAGATAAAGAGCTATGGATTAGGGAGATAAAGAATTATGACCCCTAAAAAGAATTGAGGGTTGAAGTGTCCCTGACAATCCAGCAAACACCCTTCCTGCAAGCTGTGTTACCTTATTCAAGAGGTGGAAAGTCTAACACCAATCTGCTGCTCTCTTTGGATGAAAACTGGGTGTAAAAACTGGAAATAATCCCATCAGTGGCTGCTCCAAGAACAGCTCTTTGTAACAGATCTGGCATTTCTTATGCCTGGGATTAAAAAATTGTAATAAACCCATGATAATGTGATTTTTCACTTGGTTTCTGTTGTTACTGTCACTCTCTCTGGTTTGGCTTTCCCCACCCTGAAACTGGTGCCAGAATGAAAATGGCTTTTTCTTGACTTTTTAACAGAATCAGGTGATAAAAACAAATTGAAACTGGTTGTTGACAGAAATTACTGACTTCTGGAGTTGTAAGTGAAGCTTTACGTGATGATTTACAACAAAATAAGACACCAGCCCAATATGTGCAAAACCACTTCAAAAAACCCCTCGAAGACTGTGGAAAAAGAAACGTCAAAGTGAAAGAAGGGAACTGAGAGCACAAACAGCAAGATAGGACTGAAGGAGGATCTGGGCTTTCAGATCTGAGCACCTGATCCCACTTGGTCATCAGATTCCACTGGGAAAGGTTGGCCAGTCACTGTCAGTAACACTCTGCACACACAGCAGGGATTTCAAACCCAGGGATCCAAGCCCTGGACTGAGCATTCGAAGTCTTGAGCAGGGGTGGCAACTCCTGGAAGGCACAAACAGTCCTGGCTGCAATGGTTCAGGATGGAACTGGGAATTGCCAGGTGCCTGCCTGGGAAAACACATGGAATTCCAGCCTCTCGGACTGCCTGACATGATTGAACCCCCACTTCTGCAGTGCAGCACCTGCAGTTCATATCCAGGTGCCTGGAGAGCTCAAAGCTGCAGGTGAGTGATCTGTGAGCATCTCACCCTGAGCTGGAGCACTTTGGTGCAACTGCCTCTCACTGTGAGTTGGTACAACTGCATCTCACCCTGAGCTGGTACAACCAGCAGCTCTCAGGGTGAGGGGAATTCAGCTCCAGCTCTGAGTTGTGTCATTTCAAGGCCTGAGCAGTCACACGGAACATGAGCTGCCACAACTGCTGTTATCCTGTACAAGAAAAGCACTACTCACAGTTTACAGCCAAGGGTAGGGCTGTGTGTCTTTCTTGGGGCAGGTTAATGGGGACTCCTGGTGGCAGTGCCTCTCCAGCTCACACACCTCTGCCAGCACATAACCTGCACCAATTCCATCTCCACTCAGCCATAAGAGGTGCTTTCCCTCATTATTCCAGCACTTGGCAGTGCTGGGAACACTTGTCAGTTAAGGGGATGAAGGGTTGTGTGACTACACAAGAGCAAGGACAGCACCATTTTGGTGGTAGTGGCAGCACAGTGGGGGGTTTAGATTGGTGGCTGATCAAATGTGGTCTGAGTAGCTCTTGATAAACTGAGGGAAAGAATCCAAAATAGCTTTAAAAAAAAACCTGAACAGCAAAGCCTGCCTGGCTGGGGATTCAGGGCAAAACCTGGGGGAAGAAAAGGAGAAGTTAACCATCCCTGGCTCCTTGGGACAGGGCAGGCACAGAGGCTGCACTTGGAGCTGGTGGGAAATGGGAAAGCACATCCTGGGATAGAGAAGGGACCTTGGCAAAGGCCCGAGCAGAGCGAGGGTCTGACCCTGCTCCTTGTGTGCTGCCCACCCACACCTCTTGTTCTCAGGATCCTCTTCACCCCCACTTTATCACAAGTGTGGCTGTGGGTTCCCCCATCAGGGGCTCTGGATCCGTGCCCCAAAACCATCTGAGGTCGGGGTTCAGGGTCTCTCTGCTCCAGCCCTGAGCTGTGTCACTGCAGCACAAGGCTCTGAACAGGCCCTGTGTCCCTCACACACACAAGCTGCCCCAGCCACCCCTTGGGTTTGCTTTGATATTTTATTCCTGTAAAGCTCCTTTAATCTGCTTTCTTTCTTTCTGTCACCAGCATAATCCTCTCTGTGAGCAGCGTCTGCAGCTCATTTGGCTCCAGGCAGAGCAACTCGGCAAGACTTGTCCAGGTGATACACAGGTGATTTTTAACTTTTTTTTTTAAACCCCCCCCTTGTTTCTCCGTAAGTCTTTTTTTTCTTCTATGAAAGTTCAGCTGCTGCACAAACATAAGGCTTTTGTCTTTTTGTCTTTCTGGGAAGCCAAGCTCAGTCCTGTATGTAGGTGAGGGGTTTGGAAGGGATTTGGGTACATGAAGCTCTTGGAGGCCTGGGCTCTGGGTTCACTTTGCCTGGTGAATAATTTCTGAACCTCACAAGGTGCCTGGTTCATATTTTAACATCCAAATCCCTTCCAACACTTAGCCTTTGGGCCTGCTCTGTACCCGTTACTCTATACCAGCTTTGTAGGTTAGATGGTTTTCGGGGTGATAAAATCTAGTAATTACATAAATGCAAAAAACCACCCCAACAATCCCCAAAACCAACAAAAAAACTTTAAGATCAGTTCTTTTTTTAACCCAGGCTTCTTAATAACTTTACTAAGTGCGTTTTTGTGGTGAGATAAAAGCATATTTTTGACAACAACCCAACACAGACGAGAACCTTTGCCTGCAGAGCAAACCAGCAGCAGCACCAGGGTGATGTCAGAGGTCACAATGCCTGAGTCAGACCCAAAAACCCCTGGTTTTTCTTGAAGAGAAAAACAAACCAAAGAAAACAACTCCCTTGCATGATGCAAGGCTCGGATTTGCCTCTTTGCTTCGGTCCCCTGAGGGTGCGAGGAACTTGCCAGCTCTCAGTACCCCACGGGGGACGGCTGCACCCCAATCTCCAGCCTGCACCCACACCTGCCAGACAGGCACCCAGGAAACAGAGCAGCTCCAGCGAGACCAGCAGCAAAGCACAAGGGCTCTTCCTCATGGGAGAAAGGGTTCCTCGCCCTGCTGGGGACCTGCAGGTGGGCACAGAGCCCACCAGGAGCTCCAGGTTGCTCTAAGGAAGGGCTGCTGCAGGAGCCAGGCTTCTCCTCAGGCCAGTCCCTCTCCTGTTCTGGGTCCCTGATGTGCCTGTCCGTCGTGGGCACTTCTGCCAGGCACCACGGGGCCGGTCAGTGCTGCACTGCTGCCCACACTCATTCGTTCAGGTTCTCATGTGCTTGGACAAGTTATTTCATCCGTGAAGACGACACCTACTCCCTCAGGTACACACCCTGAGCTGCACACACCCGTCTTTGCCAATAATTAGTTATTTACATACACCTTGAGAATTTGGAGCAGATGAAAAGCACCCCCGGCCTACAGAACCCAGGGCTGCTGAAGATAAAAGCTGTTGCGCAACAAGGGTTTGCAGCACCTCAGGTGTGGAGCCTCACCTGGGCCCCGTGGGGTCGGGGGGAGGGAGGGGGGCTCCAGCTCAGCCAGCAGCTGGTACCATGTAAGAACTCGAATCCTGTGTGTTTATTTTCCTCTGGCTTGAGATGGAGAACAGCTGCTGAAAGCTCTGAACCAAACACTGGCATTACCTTAAAAAACAAAAACAGACCACTGTGAGTTAAAAAAAAAACCAAACATGTTGTATTTTATTACTTTTAGACCATTAAAAAAAAAAGGATTTAAAAAACATCATCTGATAGACCCACTGCTCTGCAAAAACACATCGGTTCATTGAAACATCATGTGTTCTCTCAGTTGTAAAGTCAAGAAGTGGCCCACGGCTGTTGCTGCAATTCAGTGTATTTTTTTAGGGCTTTTGCTTATATAGGGCATATTGTGGCCTTTTCAGTACATTTGTAGAGTCTCCAGAGGTTCTGAAAGCTCATGACAAGCAAAACTACAGTTTTTTACCATTTGTGCCATATCAGTGACTGTCTGCTCAGAGAACATGTGCGTGTTTAAATGCTCTCCTGCTCTGTACTGTGCCAGGTCTCTGGCTGAGGCCACACCAAGGTCTCTTGGTAGCAAATAAAGGAGTTAATTTGTAAAGAAAAGCAAAGACTTGTTGAAAAGAATCCTGCACCACAGAAAAAAATCCCTCAAGATGTGTCATTTCCTGCAAGACTACACTGAGTCCTTTGGAACTGGGTCTCCTGACACGCCACACACAGACCATGAGCAAGCTTCCACCACCGTAAAGCAGCTACTCTAGAAAAACAAGTTACACCAAAAAACCCCTAAACCTCAGACTTTTAGCCTCATTCTGGCGCTGCTCCTGAGGACTGAGAGCTTTCTTTAAAATGACAGACCAGGGCAGCTGCAGCAGAACCTGCCCTTGCCGGCATGGAAAGCAGCAGTGGTGGGACTTGGGACTTTGGGGTTTTTAGGTAAGAGGCTCCAGGTCACATTCCAGGCAGGCATCAGGTCTTTGCTCCATACTAAGATCAGCTTTAAGCACCTCAGCCACATTCCAGCCTCTCCAGATAGTCAGTGCCACTGTCAGGAGCAGGTCCCTCGTGAAGTCAGGCCAGGACTGCAGCACAGGCGAGGCAGCTGCACCTCACTGCTGCCACACAGGCGCAGGAAGGGCCTTTGGGGAAAATGCCACTGTGTCCATGGCACCAGAAGAAAGGGAGAAGGCCTGATTTCTCATGTAGAAACCAGAATCAGTGGTGTCTTTCTAGGGAAGAATTCCAAGTGATATAAGCACCTCTCCACACTCTGACAGCCGTGTTTAGACACTCGAAGTTCCTTTTCTGCCTGCTGCAAGACACCCTGTGCCTCTACAGGCCCCTTCACATTGCTATGCTGATAACCTGACATGTCATTAACCCCCGGTGTCCTTTGGAGACAAGTGACAGAGGCAGGGAAGCTACAACAGCCGCAGAGCACGTTCTGAAATCAAACAGCACTTCATTACAGAGACACAGGAACTGAGTCAGTGATCATTCTTTCTTCTCGCCCTCCTCGGCGATGGGGTCTGCGGGCGGCTCCTCCACGGTCGCGCTGTTGCTCTCTGAGCCCGTGTTGCTGTCGCTGGTTCCCTCCTCGGCCGTGCTGTCCACCCCTTCCTGCCCGCTCTCCTTGTCCTCTGGGGTGGAGGTTCCTTCTTCACCATTCTGCTGGTTCTCTGTGCTCTCTTCCGGGTGAGGCTCTTCTGGAATAACACATTTCTCAGCGTCATTGACAGGCCACCATTTACTTAAGATTGTGCAATTAGGATTTAGGAAGAAACAGAAGCTGTAATAAATCCAAGTATTCCATAACAGTTACTTCTGTCACTTAGAATGTGCAGTGACAGGCAGAGATCAGGGATCTATCAGTGCTGAGGATGCATGTGGTCCTGCCACAGCATCCTGATGTCAGCCACAGCTGCCTGACCCTCAGAATTCCAGCCATAAGAAAGCCACGTGCCTTGTTAAAGCAGAAGCACCGGAATTCAAACTCCTCGGTCCCTCTTTCCTTATGCTCCTGCTGCTGCAGCAGTGACTCACTGATGCACCAGTCACTGAGACTCCTGAATCCAGCAGCATTTCCTACTGCCCACTGTCCAGAGCACCAAGCACCTGGAAAATCTGCCTGACAGCAGCATAGGAAGCAGTGCTGTTGCATCATCCTGGCTGCACACCAACACAAGGAAACATTCCCAGTTGCTCCCAGTTAACCAAAGTCTAACTTTGGGTTTAGTATTTTTTTCCCCCGGGTACATCACACACAGAGTGTGACACGGGGCTCTGTGGGATCTTACCCTCTCCTCTTTTAAAAAATGAGTGATTTAATGAGTAGAAAGCAAATGACTGTTCGCCAAGATGCAGTAAACTGTTCTCCTCAGAGACCCTTTACTGCTGATCCTTGGAGGATTCTGCAGCAGATGTTCAGATGCAGTTACCTGTCTCCATTGGAGTGCTCTCTTCTTCTTTCTTCTCCTCCCCTTTGCTGGCTGCCTGCTCCTCCTCGGCTGCCAGGCTGTTCTGACTGCGCTCAGCTTGCTCAGCTGCTTCCTTTTCCCTTTCCTCCTGTCTCTTGCGAGCCTGCTCCTCAGCTTGAGCAATTTCAGCTGCAATTTTTTCCATATCCACTTCCACCTTCAAACTGCATAACTAGCAATTAAAAAACAAAACAAAACAAAGGAAAACTCTTTAGCTCTTTTACTACCTCAGTTACAGTGAGAAATAAACCATCAGTAAACCCCAACGATGAGCTCATTATTCCTACATGCAGCACAGTCCTTTTGATTTAACAAAGTTTATATTAAAAGTAACTAGGGAGGGAGATACAGGCATATTAACAGAAAAAGGGAAAGGGAATAAATAAATCATCTAAAACTTGTTTTTTGAATGCAGCCAAGGAGAGCAGTATGTCCTCCACAGTGGCTTCAGGTCACCTTCCTCCAGCTGCTCTGAGTGAATTCACCCAGCCCAGACTGGAGGCACCTTTAAACTGTATGGGCCCAATGACCCCACTAAAGGAGCAGGAAATCATCTCACGCTTTGTACCACCCACACCAGGGCACTGCCCCAGCAGCTGGGCAATTACACAGAACTGAACACAGAACTAAAGCACTTGCACCACTGGGGAACCAGCAGCTTCCTCAGAGCGAGTGAGAAAAAAAGAGTTGTACCCTTTTAAGCTCGTTGTTGAAAGATTCTGTGCTTTCCAAAAACTTCCTCTTCTTTTCCTGGTGACGCTCCTCAATTTGCAGCAGCTCTGCTTCAAGTTTACGCTGGAAGTGAAACAAACAGCAAGAACCTCACTGTGCAGTCACCTAAGAACTGGGCAAATTTACAGCTACATATAAAAATTTTTGTATGGGTTTATTTTAAAATATCGGTCTAGTATGTAAACATCCTTCTCCCTGCCTCTGATACCCACTAGCTCAGAGGTTGATACTGAAACGCAGAACAGTAACTGGGTCTGTGCATATTGTAAATGAAACACTGTGTAACTGAGGTGAAGCTTCCAGCATCAAATCTGCACATTTTCTTTCCTATTCTGCACCCCCCAGGTCTGTATATACACATCCCACAGGTCTGTATACACACAGCTCGCAGGTACAGACACACCCTCCACATCAATTATATTCTTGAACACAGAAAGACCACAATTCATAGGAAAGAAAGGCAACCACCCCCTCCACCCTCCAAATTTTCAGTAATTAAAACCCCCCCAACAAATCTCTACCTAACTCTGGTCTCGCTTCACCCACACACACACTGACCACGCTGAAAGGGTTCTTTTGGTAACATGAGTGTTTGGAAAACACAGGCATGTGCCCAAAGATGAGTGAAACCTGCAGTCGTGACTTCACCAGGTATTTTGTATGAATTTAACTTTCAGTGAAAAATGGTAGAATAGGAACAATTTACTGCTAAAAAAGAACTGATACAAATAAGATCATGGTTTGTCACGTATCTGAAATCACAACCCTACCAGTACCCATTTACGACCAGACTTACACTGCATACAGAGGGTTGTGTGTAATAATGAAGAACTATGGAATTAACACTTAGGATATCCCAAAGAACAACACACAGTTTAACATGATCCTCTGTAACAAAACAGCACAGAAGGTGAAGTGTCACATTCTGCAATTCCCAAGAAATCCCAGGGATTAACTCTTCAAGCACACAGAACATTGACACCCAGCAAGAACAGTCATGTAGGTGATCAAATGATCCAAGACTTGGAGTCCAGCCCAACACCACTGTGTTTTAGCTGCATCCGTGTCCTTTCTCTTTACCTGATGAACCATCAAAGACTGAACCTGGCGTTTCAGGACTTGCATTCTGGCTGTGGTAACCACGGAGCGGACATCAGGCACCACGCTCTCACTCAGGATCTCACTGATGAGCCGGTGGTTCCTCTGGAACCGGGCTGTGGCTGTGTGCTTCATGGAGAACCCATCGTCGTAATCTGGAACAGGAGTTCAAGGGGTAACTGCTTTGATTGCACAAAATGAGCACTGAGTCTAATGACACTCTACCCACATTACCACTCACAAAAAACAAAAGATGAGCCCTAATACCAGTAGCTGTCACATCACAAAGTTCACAGGAACACACACAGAGACATCAGGGAATCACAAACTGAAACAAAGTGAGGCCAGAGCAGCATTTACCTGGCACAGCTCTAAAGGCTGATTTCACATGCATTTCCCACAGCTGAAATCGGGACTGACCTAGTTATTCACTCTGCTGCTTTCCACATTTCCACAGTAAGAGGGACTATTAATACACCAAAAAAGACCCATTCCTGATTAATCATGTTTCCAGAACAAAATGCTAGCAGGACAGTGACTCCTCTATAAATAACCTTTGTAGCACAGATCAAAAACACTTACTTTTTTTAAACACTGGGGACTGAAATCATGAAGCAGTGAGACATGTTTACTCATCACTGAAAATTCATAGGCATGTACTAAGAGTATTTGATTATTTATTAGTAAGTGCATTTCTCTAAAGAGAAACTATTTAAGCTACAAGTATGAATTATCTCCCAGAACAATGTCACGTAGAGTAGTCCAGAAGTTTTAATTTGTTTTACAGTAAATATTCCTACTGGAGACGACTATCTCAAATATTCAGAGAGATCTTAAGAAGCTGAACACCATGCCAGGAGATACTACCAAAGGAGAGAACTGGTTACATGAAAGTTTCTTTATTTCAAAGTGTTATATTCAGTTTTTCATTGAGGTATCTGATTAAACAAAGCAAAGAAGAGGTAACGGCTGGTTCTGCCCCAGTCTACTTGGCTCAGGTAGCACAGAACAGAATCTCAAGTCCCCAGGTTCCAGCTATTCCAACATGAAATGTATTTACATAAATGTTGCAATTACCTCACATGGGGGAAAGTGCTGTTTGCCATGAGCTTTATCTCAGGGGTGTGCTTTTACAAGGGGGAAGGAGAAAAAAGGGTGTAACTGAATTTTTCACCCTCAGGTTTCAACAAGTATTTGGTGATGAATTTAAAAGCAGCCATGAGGTGTGTGAGGCTGACTTTTCCCACTGGGTGGGGTGCATTTCCTCGCAGTCAAATAAACTTTCAGAATTTTCTCATCAAGTTGTCAGCAGCAAGGGCATCTCACTCCTTAAACAATCTCAAATGACAGTTGTTGAACACATTCAAAGGTCAGGTGCTCTTAATCACACCAGAACTCTGCCTGTCAGATTTATGTGCTTCTGGTAATAAGGCACAACATTCCATCCAAGCCGGATTAAATCAGGCATCTAAGCCTTTTCTAAAGCATGTGCTAAAGCCATTATGGAGCGGTAAGCAGACTGATTTGGTCTGAACTATTAAGCACTATTTCACACTTAATTAAGTAAGGGTTGGAATAACTTTTGCCACGGGTGCCACCTTACTTTTGGGAGCAAAGTCAGCTGTATGGAATAAAATGCAATAATGAAAATAGGCATTAAAGCACGGAAGCAGAAACGAAGTGAAGTGCTGTGGAAGGTGCCCATGGTGGTTTTCTCTATCTCCATGGCTGGTCCTGCCATGGGAGTGTCCCGCTGGGAGTGCACACAAGCTCCTTACCATCAGGATCCTCTGCAGGCTGGATGCTCATGTAGGGCTCCCCCTTCTCCATGCGAGACTGCCTCTGCCGGCTCTCCTCTTCCAGCGCTGCCTCGGCACGGCTCTTGGCGTTGATGTAGGCCAGGTAGGCAGGGGAGTTGTGGTAGGCCTTCATGGACTCGTTGTACTCGATCTGAAAGGTGACCAACACGGTTTGATTGCACCACTGGGTGATTCCCACCTTGCCGCAACTGCGCTCTGTGTAACTCACACTGACAAAGCTGCTCTGAATTGTCTGGCTGAGATACAAATGACCAGATTCTTTCAGTCCTTTTTACAAATTAGAACTTCTTCTATAGTTGTTCACGTTTTAAAAACACAGCTTATCTTTTAGGTCCTTTTCAGTTTTACTACTTGGAAGTCTTATGATAGCTTTGTTTTCTGAGATTTCAAATTCAAACATCTCAGAACATTTATGACCAAATTCTGGTAAAATGAAACTAGCAAATGTAAAATATTCTCAGTAATTCTCTGGAGTCCTAACTAAGTCTGTGATTCTGATTTATTCTCTTTCTTTATGCCAGTATGCCATGAACCAGTTTTCAAAATCACTTAAGACTTGTCCATTCTTTGATCCATCCCTGCACTGGGATGGCAGAGAAAGCTGCAGCCAGACTCCTGTCTCCTCCTGGCAGCAGGACAGCAGCATTATTTTCACCTTCTTTGAAATACCTTTTCCCTTTGAATTGCTTTCTTTAATCTCACTTTTAAGATTTTGTACAGTGATTTGTGATACTTCCAATGAAAAATGGATATAATCTGTGATATTGTTAAAGGTATCTAAAACCCTTGTTTATGATGAGGACCAGAATCCTTCTGCCTTGGCACTGCACAAGTAGAAACCAGCTGGCCCCTGCCCCGAGGAGCTTACAATCTAAACATCATTACCAAGGTAAAAATAGAATTCCTGGATTTTTTTTTCTCAGCTAAGAGCACCCAGCTTTGCAGTACTTCTCTATTGCCTTGGAATAAAACCAGCTGAGATTTGACCAGGTATCCACAGACTCAGGTGCCAGCCAGGCGTAAGCACAACATATCAGCTGGACAATTCTCCCTCTGTACCTGCGAATCACAAGAACAGTGTCGTAGAGGTGCTCAACACTTACCAACCTAGACACGAGGTGGCTGTCATCTCTTGTCATTAAGATCAATAAAACCAAAACCAAAGCACAATAAAACCCTACAAGTGGTAGCATTTTCTATTAAGAAACAAAACGCTAATGCCACAGCGTGGAGTTACACCAGGAAAACCAAACCCCACGTGACTGGAAGTCTCTTAGGAACATGTTCATGACAACAGCAGTAGTTGCAGAGCACCAGTTTTGAAAGAGGATTTTGGTGTTGAGACAATCTTTTCAATACTGATGTTGTACAATAAAATCCATTCATTAAACAGTTAAAATCGACACTCAATTATAAATACTTCATTTTGAATTAGGTCTAAAAACTGACCAGTCACAGTTGATGCACAGTTATTTAAAAAAATCTAAGAGATGTGTCAGGACAAACTTCCATTTAAGTTACATACAGGGCGCTCGTGAATGCCTCAAACACCCCTGCATGGGGAAGATGAATTTTTCTTCTCAGACCAGTTCCTAGAAGAATCAGCTGTAATAAACATCCCAGATTTCTTCCATTTACCTTTTCAGCTTCATATTCATTCAAATACTCTTGCTTCTCTTCATCAGTGAGATCTCGCCACATTCCTCCAATAATCTTGCCAATTTCCCATAACTTCAAATCAGGATTGGACGCCTTCACTTGGTCCCAGACCTTAACAGAAACAGCTGGAGCTTTACTAATGATATCTAAATACTTCCAAATTAAACATTTTATATTGTCATCTCAGTGTTCTTTCTGGAATCACCATGAAAAACAGGATAAAGTTAGGAATGAGTCTGGCTAAACTATCTGGATTATTTTCTGGGGCAGGAAGTCAGTAGGAAGCCAGCTACTGAACCAGGCAACTGCTGAGTGGCTTTGGTCTCATGGGAATATTGCTTTTAACCCTCTCAATTCTCTTCTTAAATGCACATCGCTGCATTTCGGGGAAAAATGCTACTGAGTACACACATCCAGCAGTAGATTATGACAAAGAGACTGAGCTTTTCAGATCAGAATGTAATATTTCACAATATTTCAGTCTTGCTGATCAATCTGAGTTCCAACAAGTTCTGACTCCACCAAAAAGGTTTCTAACTTTATAGGGAAAAAAAAAGGAGAGCTGCCAGTGTAATTTCTTGCTGCGCCACTTGACTTTTTTTTTTTTTTTTTGTGTGTGTTGATGTTTTTTGGCCTAAGACAGACATGCTGGTAAAGATACTTTACCAGAAGTGGAAGAAATTCCTTCTGGCTCACCTGCTTCAGCCAGGCTGCCATGCCCTCCCCATGCCCCATCAGATTCCAGACTCCACAAGAGTCTCTCTCCTACTTTCTGTCAAACAGTTCACAGAATAGCGAAGCGAACGTTGCCACGGGCTAGGGTGGTGAAGGAGAACATGCAAAGTCCACTCATTGCTACTCTTCAGTCCAGCTACAGCACTGCACCAAGCCCAGAAAACGCAAGGAATACTTCCTTTATATAAAAAAGTTCTGTCAGTAAGTCACAGGAACTTCTGAATGTGGCGGGGTGGATCCTTGTCAGCAGACAGTGGTAGGAATTAGCATTTTAGCAATTTTCCCCCCAGAAATTGGCAACTGTGTGACCAGACTACTGCTGCCTTTGTTCTGCAGGGCACTCTGTACTTTACATCCCCTTAAGAGAGCGCAGGCTGTTAGGAGTCAACGTTTAGAAGCTGAAACTAAGATCATAGCAATTAATTGTTAGCACAAACGAACACTGACTTTATTACTGACTTTATTAATACCCACCTTCCGGCTGTACCTCATGTAGGGCATCAGGGGCTTGTCTGGGGGTTTGGGGGGCTTTGGAATGGTAATACCAGAGGAAGCCTATAAAAGAAGTGGATAAATCCATTTATTAATGGGATTGCTGGACAGTTTCTACACACACTAGTTTTGGAAAACACTCATTCTTGTGCATTCACACACCCCCACCAAGAGAAGCAAGCAACATCACCAAAAAAATTACCCAGTCTGTAAGTGAACAAGCACTAGCTAGAGCTGGTCCTCACAAGAGTGATTTCCAATGTAAGTCTGTCCTTTTCTCTGTAAGTTTACAGAGCACTAACTAGATAAATACTCCAAAGGGCTCCATGTTCTTAAAACTGAACTACAGATCTTAGGAACTGATATGGAAACACCAAACCCAGCAGATTGTTTTGTCTCACTTCTGACGACCAATTTATTTTACCCGTTTTGATAAATTTAGTGCGTCTACTGTACAGGTGAAAAAAGATATGAAGGAAGCTTAAGAGCATTAAGGTAGAGACATTATCAAATAATTTTAGCAATTATTTGTCTGCAAAATTTGTCAGTGGTAATTTGAAGCCAGTTAACAGACTCTATGAAAAGAAAACAACCCTATGCAGCTAAGCTGTAAATGTGTGCTCTACTTGTAGCCATGGTGTAATGAATTGTCCCCAGTTATCCTGGAACATGCTCCTGTGCTCTGTCTTCCTTTGGCTTTAAGCTGCCAGACACAGTGCTGGCACCACACAAAAGGCCACTGAGCTTTAAATGCTGCTGCTGGAAAGCTGCTGCCTCCTCTCTCTCAACCCACAGAACATCTGATAGGGTTTGCTCCTAAAACTGTGCAGTGACATCACAGCCCCTGGCAGCTGCAGGGTCTGAAACCCTCCACTCTTCCAGCACTTCCCCACGCCAGGAGCTCTATTAAGTGGGAGCATTTAAATGAAAATATAAAGCAGGTTCAAGATCTTTCAGGACTGTGACCTGTAGATCAATACTTGGGTGTAGCCCAGAAGGCTCACATTCAATACTCAGTTTTGATTTTTTCCTCCTGATAGTTTTTTTTTGTTTTTGTTTTGTTTGCTGAATTTATGGAGCTCTATGAACAATGCATACAGAACTGTGTATAAATAATGTGCATGAGGTATATGCATTACCAAAATGTATACATAGATACACACAGATGGGTTGAAAAAACATTAACGGAAACTGTTTAATGCTTTTAAATTAAGAGGGATTTAAAGACACCATCCATATACTGGGATATGCATGGCAGAGCAGGTCGTGTATGCTTGTGACATACAGAAACAATGGAAGTTCTCAGACAAAACCTGACTTAGTCTTGTATAAGGAAACAGTGTCCATTCAGACAGTCCATTCCAGTTTTTTTAAAGAGGTCCTTTCTGTAAATGCTTTAACAAATTGAACCTCATATATGAAAGAGTGTTTATAGGAGAGGCATAAAAAGAGTACACTTCATTAAAAGCACCATGTGTTTGGTCCTTGAGAAATCTGTGTATCACATTCCAAACTGATCCAAAGTTTTGAGGTAAAAAGTTTTACATGGAAAAACCTTAAAGTTGCGAGATCTTTAAGAAAATTTCAGGGATTTACTCTATTTCTGTTGTATTACGAAAGTGTTACGGTTCCACCATCTATTTTTGTTTCCTAACTGCATCCAATGCTCAGGACTTGATTCATGTTTGAAAGAAGCTGTCACCTCCCTCATCACTTGTCTCCATCTCACTTTGTTTACTCCATGAAAAATGAATGTAACATCCATTTCCCACACACTGACATACATAGGAGCAGGAAGGATTCTACTTTATTATCATCATCACACTTTTGTTGAAAAAATAATGACTGAACTTGGGACTGCGCAGTTATTACCAGACTAAGACTGGAAAGAAAAATAAAGGCCTGTACCTCTCGCATGGCTCAACAGGATGATGCAACGACTATCAACGATCTCCAGTCTGCAACATGTTCTTCCTTATTCTTGTGCCAATGAACCTCAGCAAAAAGAGCAGTTCCCTCCCTCCAAGAATTCATACCGAGTTACAGAACTTTCTCCTATGCATGCAGTGGTCACTGAAGACCTCAAAGTCTGTCTTTTTGGATGTCTGCATTATGTACCATTACCAGTTTTCCCAGCTGAGTTAAAGCCCATTTTCCTGCAAGAGGTTTCAGAGAGAAGGGGAATGGGGGGAGGGTGAGGAGTAAGAATAAGAAGTTGTTGTTTTTTGTTTTTTGTTTTTTTTTAAAGAAGTGGCAGCAGCCAAGACTCCGAAGAACCTAACCCTAAAGCCATTTCTGGTCAGTTCCTGGTGTTTGCCGGAGGATGTAATAGTTGATTCTCCTACCGTGACCCGGCTGTTGGTGCCCGGGTTCCCTCCCAGCCTGTAGTTGTTGTAGGCCAGATGGCTGTATGGATTGTATCCCACAAACCCTGGGGTGCTGGGCATTTGCTGATGGAAACAAATGAGACAAAAACACGAATGAGAAATGAGCTCAAACGAGGAAAACACAGAAATGAAAATGAACTGCAATATGGCATGCAAAAGCAACCAGAATTCAAACAAGCAATGAGGTGTAGCAGTTGGTGTCTTCCCAACACACACAACTTACTCCACTATAAACCTAGTAAGGAAACAGGACTTTTAAGCAAATGTGTCACTACAAATTTCTGTCTGAAACTGGTAATTTTATTTCTGTTAACTGTGTAACTCATTTAAACAAGTACTCTGTAAATTCAGCTCAAGGCTAATAAAGTTTTCCAACAAAAGCCATCAAGGAATTCAGAAGACTCTTGTCTCCAAAGGGTGAAAGTTAGAGGGCAACACAGCACCCAGTGATTGGGCAGAAATCCCCAGTATCCACATTTACTATGCCAATGAAAATCCCTGCCTGCTTTTCTTCCCAGAATTCTGCCTTCCCAACAAATGGGGCCAGGGAGGAAGTCTCTCAAAGCACCATCTGTGCACCACTGCCAGTGGCTGAAGACAATTCTCAGAGACATCCATCTGTTATAAGGCAGGCTGTAGACTGACAGAGCTGAGGAACTCTACATCTGCAGTAATACCTATAAGTTAGAAACTTTAATCTGAACAGATCACCAAAGCCAAGACAATTCAGAAGTTAATCAATACATCTTCATTCATTCATGAAAGTGGATTGATTTGTTCTCACCTCAGTCATGCAGAAAAAGATCTTGTTTCTTTACCTTCTCACCTATCTACGGACACTCAAGTTTCACCAGGTTCCCTGTATTCCCCATCTCAAACAGATTTCTTTTTCCCATTATCCCCCCTTTCCCAATCAAATTTTGTTGGGAAAATAGATCAACTATTTAATGCTAATTGTGATTAAGTCCTGACTGTGGTGGTTCTATGATCCCCTTAGGACTCACAACTTCTGGACATTTAAGTGTCATTCTCACAGTGTCCCACTCTCCAATAGCCCTAATAAACATTTCAAGAGTCTTTCACAGGGATTCACTGACTGGACCTGTTCCAGATTACAGTCATAAAAATCTGACAAATAGGTTCAGGACTCAAAAAACCAAAGTATGACACACAAACACCGAAGAGAAGTGCCCTAGGAGCTGACTACAGTAACTAAGAAGGTTTCAGGTCAATGCAGGAGTTTATTTCTAAACATACAAGTGCAGAGGAAAATTATCCTTTAACAAGTCAGTCTTCAATACAGATTTTATTGCCAAGCTTTTTAACTCAGTCACAGCAGCTGATGTGCTCATCTGTATGCCTGGGCTCATGACATACACATTCACTACTTCATAAGACAGTGTTTTACTACAGTTCTTTGTATTACCATAACAACAGGTTTTGAAAATGTTGAACTACACCTCTTCAATAAAAGCAGGTGACAATTGTAATCTCCGTCTGCTTAATTCTTTATTTCTGCAAGACAGGATTTAAATGTTACCAGGGAACTACCTCACATCACATGGAGAATTTTTATTTCAGCTACAGTACTGCAGTTATGAGAATTACTGGGATTTTGTTGACTGCAGCACCTGGAAACGGCTGTGGAAGAACAAGCAAGGTTATTTGGCTACTTTGTGACTTGCATCAACAGAGCACAGACCATCACCTGAAGGACTGTATAAAAGATAAGAAAAGATGCTTGTAAGACAGACAATGCAGGTACTGGTTGCAGTTCTGAGATGTGCTTCAGGTACCCTTCTGAAGGACTGTACCACATCAATATAAACCATTAAACATCTGTATCCATGCTAAATCCCAAAGGAATTGCATGTGTATGCACAGCTCTTGATGCAGGAATCCAGTGGTCAGAGTGGATCCATCATGTTCCTTCTAAGATTGCCACAGACATATTTTGCTGTATGCAAAATGAAAACTCTGAGCAAACTATGCATATCAAGTTTTATTTATGTAAACTTATAAAAACACAACTTGTATTTATGCATTACATAATTTTCAAGTTTCTTCCTGTAACGTATGGCTCAATAAATTTGAAGGATCACGTTTCTTCTAACTCCCATCCTGTAGAGTTCAGTGAAACTATTGGGTAACAGTTTTCCAATTTACTTTGGTAAAAAAAATTCACTATAGCATCTTTGCCCATTCTTCTGTAGGAAGGATTTGTCCTAAAATCCAAACTATTCAGAAATATGACCAAAGAGGAACGTTTGCATTCAAACAGTTCCCTGTCCACAGCACACTGGTACTGCAGCACCTTTGTACATCCAGGAATGTCACTGGACAGGATTCAAAGCTCCTGTTCATGTTTTCATCAGTGTCATGCCACTTTACTAGAAAGTAAAACATTTCCCATGCCTTAGACTCCAAAATACCAGTGATTTCAAGGAATGCAAGACTGGCATCAGGCATGTTTCATCATTCTGACCCAATATAACAGGATTTTTCATAACCCTACATTCCACTGAAAAGCAGCTCTTTACAACAGAAACGTGGAAAAATGCACTGTCTGCCCGTGATTTGGGCACAGGCTGAGTAGAACATTTTACAATTAAATGTATCAGTTGATTCTTGACTATTCCAGTACTGCTGTAACCCACTCTGAGTAATTTGAGACGTGACTGCTCACAGAAAATTCAATATCTGCGAGATCCAGCCTTAAAGGCGACACATATTTATTCAGCCTCTCTTTCCCAAACTTCTTAAAAAAAGAATGATATTAATTTAAACAATTCATATCAAATTAATAAATATTGTGTTTCCCATACAGGAAGGTGATGCAACTCCATAATTATTGTTCTGGGAAGTTACTAAAGGCTCTGTGTTAATGAGAAAAATCACTATACTTACGGTTGCAGGAGCTGGGGTGGGAGGTGGGGCATAGGATGGCCTTTCTGTTAAGATAGAAATGTAAGCACATTTTTTTTTTCCTTGAAAATCTGAACAAATTCTTAAGGCTTCTGCTGTGGCCAACATCTTTAAAGCAATTTACAAAAACAAGACAAATTCTACTCTGAAAGATTTTGTGCTTTGCTACTGAAGAGTAAAACGCAACACAAGAGAAAGCAAATAAAAAAAAACCTGAAGCCCCCCCATTGCTCTAGTCCCAGCCTTTCATTCAAGCAGGAGACTGGAGAATATGAAATTAATTTATATGTACACCAACTACAGGGAGGGAAAGCAAAAATGCAGTCAAACAGGATTTAGAATCTGTGATATCTGGATTTCCTATGAAAACAATATGCCAGGAATCAGCCACAGCAGGATTTAAGGCCAAGAGTTTAGTCACTACACTTCCTACAATTTCTTTTAACGCCAGGAATAATGGGACTACCTCACAAACAGGTTCTGCTGAAGCAGATCTTTAAATCATCAAGTTAAAGGAAGAAAAATCTGAGAAAAAACTTACTTGACATTTTGATAGTCAAATTTTCAGCCACCTGACATTATATTTGTACTTCTGCAAGACAAAAGAAGATCACGCTAGTAAGTGTTGTGCCTTTGCTCCCCCAGATCATCAGCTGTTATCCATACCGCTGATTATCAAAGTCTGTCAATTTTGGAATACAGACAAAAGAATTTTCAGAAACCAAGGTGTTACCTCTTCGAAAAATCAATGGACTTTCCAAGGCATCTGGCCTTAAATAGCTGTGCAAGAGCACATGGGTTTAGGTCATCTTCTTATTAAAGGGTCTAAGTAAATACATTTTGTCCCTTATGGAATAAAAAGGCCATACCCCATTATTTCACACTCCTCTTTCAGAAGTCTGGTATTAAGACCTAAACGACCAAACGATGTATCTCCTTTACAGTGTACATAAAACAATCACCGAGCCCGGCAGCTGCGGTCCCACAGACAATGCTTAACCTTTTAGCACCGAACCCAGCAGCGCGTCAAACAGCGCTGCAACAAAGTGTTTTTTCAGCCTTTCTCTTCAAATAACGCCACGGCAGCGGCAACCTCCTTTAGAATGCCGATTAACGACGTGCTCCGGGCTCGCACACAGGGCTGCTCGGGGAGATCGAGCGAAGCCTGAGCGGGCCCAAGGCGGCCATCGGGGAGTCCCTCAGCCCCACCTGCTCCTTCCCCGGACCCGAGGGCCCTCCCGAGTCCCGTAGCGTTGCCGGTGTGGGGTCTGGACAGCCCCAAGCCCTCCGGTCAGACCGGCCGGGCCCCCCGAACTCACCCACTCGGCGCGGCCGCGCTCCCTTTGTTCCCACGGGCCGGGGCGGCGGCGGCGGCGCCTGCGCACTCCGCTCCGCACTTTCGACACGCCGCCCCCGGCCCGCCGCTGACCCCCTACACACTACGGGAGGCCCTGTTTGGCTGCCCCGCGCCCCACCGAGGGGTCATGGCCATCTCTGAGCCCTCCGGGACGCCGGCGACCCCAGGGGCCGTGGCGAATCTGCGGGATGCAACCCGGGCGCCGCGCGAGGGGCGGCCCCGGCCGCCATTATCGGCACGGAGGCGCTGCTTCGCCGGTTGTGGGGTATGACCGGGGTCGCGAGGCGCCCCAGATCCGCAGTGCCCGGCACAGCGCTCGTCCCGTTCCCCCACGCCGGGCACCCCGGTCACAGTGCCTCGAGCGGTGGCTGCTGGTGGCGAATCAGCGGCGCAGAACGGGCGCGCGGCTGACGCCCTGTGCCCGCTGCGCTTTAGCGCCTTTTCCCCCTCACGGGCAGCGCGCGGCCCCTCGGGCGCCCCGGGCTGCCGTGAGGCGATGGGAAAACGCTGCGAGGTCGTGTCCGAGCTCGAATAAATAATATAAAGGCAGCGATGGAGTCAGGTGAACCGCCCGGCAGTGCTGGGGAAACCCTGGTCGGTGCACAGTGTGGTGCCGAAATGGCGGTTTGCCATGGCAGCGCTTCCAGAGGCGGGAGAGCGGAGCAGGACGAACTCTGAGGGCACTGTGAAGGTGCTGGTGTGTGGTAGAAGGCCAGAGGAAGGGGATGGCGTTAGGGTCAGCTAGGAACGCAGCGAGATGGACCCCGGGTAATAAATATGATAATATATGATAATTGTCAACTAAATCAGCCTGGCCAACTCAAATGTTCTGCTGCTGAATCACACAGGATTATAAATTACCCAGTTGTCTGGGAGCAGTGTAATTGTCCACAATTCCTTGCAGGAATCAGCAAAGGTATCGCACACAGGTAAAACCCTCACAAATACCAAACAAGGTGAACCAGGTGGCTCTGAGGGTGTAAGGAGGATGATGAGTTGCAGACCTCAGCATTCAGCTTTAAGAGCCTTTTACACTGAAAATTATCGAAGTGACTGAATTAAATATGAAAACTTTGGCAGTGAAACTTGAAATTGAAAGTTTGATGTTGAGTGTTTGACTTTGTAATTGAATGTTTGACTTTGAAATTGAATGTTTGGTGTTGAAACGTTCTCACATGGCCAGTAAGATATATTTCTACACATTCATGAGGGAGAATGTGGGTGTATCTGGAGGAAAGCCAAGAGGAATGGTACCTGCCATAACCCAAAAGGATGGTAGAAGGTAAAAAGAAGAAAAACTGACTGAACATAGGTTGCTGCAATTTGGACCCATTTTTCTTGGTGCCTACAGTTCCAGTGGCCCAGTTTGTTTTCATGCTTAAATAAACTTGGTTTTATGAACAAATAAAGAGACAAGAACTCTGCCCTCATCTGTATGAACTCTGCTATCTATGCCCACGATGGACATTTATCAGAATAATCGGTGACTTCAATTTGATATTGAAGCAAGAGTTGAAAGTTTCCTCAGCCAGCAAAATACGTCACTCTAGTTCACCAGCTTCACTGGGGCAGGAAAAGGTAAAGAAAAGGTGAGAAAATACTTGTATAAGGTGAAAAATCACCTGTTTTTTCCCCTGCTTTTGACCAGGCTTCCCCTAGTTTCATGCATTCATATCTAGTTGATTAATAACATGGTTTTGTTGATAGTGTAAACTGCATTTAATGTTAAATTAAAAGTTGAAATTTTGAAATATTAATTATTTTAAGTTTAATTTTTAAATTTGAATTATTTAAAATGTATTTATTTTAAAAATTGTGTTATGTATTTTGGTGTTCAGGTATGTTTACTGAAACATTCCATACTAATAGTTTTAAATCATTAAATGATTTTAAAGCCACCAAGGTATTCCCTGCTTTGTTTTACTCACTTTTTTTTTTTTCACTGTGCTCTTTGCCTCAGTTCCATCTTATAGTGAATGGTTTGGCCTGTATACACTTTTTAATATCCTGTACAATATATAAGTAGTTTTACTGATTTAATGGAATTGCTTATACTTCACCGTACTCACCAGGGGGGATGTAAAAACTTATTCTTACCCAACTGTTTTAATTACCTGCAGTTTCATAAGCTCTGGAATGAGGACAGACATTCACTGGGAAGTAGGTTGAGACAATGAAACTCGTTTTTACATCAGCCGTTTGCAGGTGCTGGTTGGCAGAGGCTCAGCTGGTCTGGATTTAATTAGCAGCACAGAAATGAAGAATTCTCTGCCATAGTATTAAGCTTCAGTGTTGAATTTTTTAATTCGGCTTTAAAGTGACCTGAAAAGGAGGGTGAGATGTTATTATTTTGATGCCCACATGGAGTTCACACTGCCACTTGTGAGAGTTCACTGGTTTGTGAACAAAAGAGAGTTCTTTACATTTGAAGAGGTGGAATTCATGAATAATGCAAAAATAGATACTTACTGAAAGGGGTGAAAACGTAGTTAAAACCAGAATGCCCACTTGGACCAGGCCTAGAGTAGCAGGAACTACTGAAGTCAGTATCAGGAAGTCCCATGTGAAGAAAATAGCCAGGGTCACTGGATTTACCAGGAAGAAAGTGTAAGTTTTGTAGCAGGAAGACACTCACATGTTATGGTAAAGATTCTGAGCAAATTTGTGTTTTTCTAATTGCAGAGAAGATCTTAGAAAACACTTGTTACAGTGCTACAGATGTTCCTATCTGCAACTTTTATTTTGCATTTCTCTTTAACTCCTTTCAAGGAGTAGACATTGACACACACAAAATATGCATGGACAAACTCCATTTTAATACCTTTTTATTGTAGTACTATCATTTACTTTGGTAAACTCGTATCCCTGTTTAAAGTGCCTTAAAGCAATTAAAACTTAGTTTAAATTCAAGTATTGTAAAATTTACAGAGTCTAAGCACAAAAAAAAGCTGCATAGTGAAAATACTGGAGCAGGCTGATACATTCAGGATGCCAAGTACTCAAGTGGTAACAACATCAGCTCATGATTCAGGTTAAGGATAATTAGCAAGTTTGATACAGTACAGACAGGACGGGGCAATATTGATGCATTGTTCTTACCATGAACAAAGGACAGAAGCATAAATTAACTCTGAAAGAATCTGTAGTATCAGTTTTGTACACATGCCATAAGTAATAAGGCAGATACTGACACTGAAATCAATCCTTTACGTGCTGCTGTAATCCAGCAAATCCTGTGCGTGGGTTTTCCAGACTGAGCCCCAGCAATCCCAGTGTTCCAGTGGGAGCTGTGACATCCACCCTCTTCAGAATCCTCACAAACAATCATTCCTGTCTTAGTACAATCTTGTTTGAGTCTTCGTTTGAAATTTTTTCCATAAGGATTAAAGGATGGCTGTTCCTCTGTGTACTGGTGCAGGGTTGTCTGCTGGGGTTTGTGTTTGCCCACAGCTACTTTGGGTAGGAGTGGGGGGTACTTAAGGGGTTTGGTTGAGTTATACTTTGAATTTGTAGCCCTTATTTTGCCCAGTTAATTTGAAGTAGTAACAGTTGTACCCTGGCGTAATAATGACTTTTCACATGTATGAGATCAAGAGCATCACTTACCTGTAGTATTTGTCAGAAGATGAATTTGTTGAAGATATTTTAATGCACATTGTTTTAATAAACAAAATTAATGGAATATCAGCATTAAAATGGTTGACTCCTCCCATCTGAACAATTAGAGAGTAATTTCACTTGCCTTGTAGTGCAGGTGTGTGTGGACATGTAAGAGAATGATTGATTTATTTTTCAGGGGAAATTACTGCTTCAAAATCAGGGGAACAATATGGCTAAAATGTTACTGGATTGTAACAACGCTTTTAAAATGGGTGTGTAAGATGTAGAGGAAAGACATTTTTGCTCAGTTGTTGCCTAAAAAAAAGGAATTTAAAAATACTAGCCACTTTTGAAAGAAAACTCTTTGTTAATAGTTCATGTATTTTAAGAGTATTTTTGTATGTAATTTTTGCTGTTAGAAAGTATTATTTTAAAATATATTTCTAGAAGTATGACAGTTGTGATATAAATTATTGCAAGGATTCACCAGTCATTATATGAATGGAATATTGAGTAATTAAGAGAAGCAAATATGCATTTCTCATTTTCAGAAAGAGAAAAGTTCTCTTTTACAAAGGCAGAATATGTCAAACTATAAAGTTCTAGTTTAATTTTTGTAATATTTGGTGAAATTCTACAAAACAACAACAATGAGAAAATGAAAGGGCTGCACCCAGAGTATAAAACCAGTAGACGTTGGGTTTCTTGGAATCGGAACCCCCTTGCTCTTCACCCTTTCTTATAAAGGACTTGTATGGTTTTATTGTATTGATCCAAGTGCTTGGTAAGATGTTGTGGTTGTAGCAGACAGCAGCCGTGGGAGTCCACCTACGCTGTAGGTGCACTTTGGGGGAATGGGCTGAGGTTAAGGTTTGATGGAAGGGATGCTGCAGGATCTTCTCATCACCAGCCTGACTTCAATGTCAGGGAGTGTTTTCTTTTTCGTGTGCAAACACCCTTCATCCGTGGCTGCCAGGTGGAGATCAAAACGCAAGGAAACGGACTTTTTCCTTAAGCGAGGGTTGTCCTTAAAGAAAGAGCCTTCCCATTCCTTAATAACTTCATCCACTTTTTCTGTCCTGAAACAAGAAAGCAAATGTATTTATGATTTTTTAAGGCAATATTAGTTATCTATCTTCAGGACTGCTTTTAAAACAGAGAAAGAAATGGCATCATAACATGTTCAAGTTATTTTATATGGTACTGAGACACCAGAAGTTTCCTTTTTTTCACAGGTTCATTCTCCAGAGAAGCTAAATAAAGGGTGAGAGTTCATTATGTTCTTGTTTTTGTACTTTTAGGTAGACATGGCTACAAAACCACTGCTCCAAACATATTAGGCAGTTTGTTTCCAAGGAGAAAGTTTGGAATCCAAACTCAAAAATTTTGCAAGAAACCTCAGTACTGTAGTGGGCAGGACAGAATTCTTGCATCTGAAAACCTTCAGAATAGGGAGGAGAAAATCTAGTTTAGACATAAACCTCAGAATGTAGAGCTGTATTACATTAAAGAGAAAAAAGGGCAGAAGTAAAATAGAGAGAATTGAAAAGCCAGCTGATTCAGTAACATTAAGGCACCCAAATCCTGTTGATTTAATTCTCTATGTGTGTGTCAGAATTCAGAACTGAAAGTCAGGCTCTTTACTCACCCAGCCGGGTAAACTGCACCTGGCTGAGTAGCCCCGTGTAGATCTGAGTGACCGTGTGATGAACAAAACTTATGCACAAAAATAAATATCAGCTATGGGGTGTGTCTGGTGGACCTTATGATGACATTAATTTTTTCAGCAGCTGATTATGGTTCAGTGTCTCTAGTGTGTTTAAAGGTAACATTAAAAAGGAACATACAAAATACAACATAGACAACATACGAAAAAGCTTAAAGAGCAGCAGAAAAAATAAAATTAGGCAATCCAATCCTATTAAAGTAATTTCAGGTGAATAACACATCCTAACAGACTTTCACATGCCTACTTGGGAGCCAGGCTCTCCCTCCCCTGTTTGGGGAAACGTAGGAGTTTCCAAGGAGCAAGTTGGAGCAGCCGAGCCTGAATTTATGTGCATAAATATGCCCCAGAGGGCCTTCCCAAATGTGGTCTGGGCTCTTTGCCTTTAGCCTTAGTGAGATGAATTATTCATAGTTTCATTCTTAACAGAAATAGAAATTATAAATCAGAAGTATCATCATGGTATTGTTTGCTTATGAAGCCAATGCTAATAAAAAGAACTTTTAAATGTAACGTATTGTTAAACACTGCCATTCAGTGCACCTTCAGAAGCTCTCAGGGTGGTTCTGAAGCTCCTGGGCTGTGTGGGCGCGATGTAACAGATATCAAATAACGGAAAATTCAAAGCTACTGAAACGTAACATCCACCCTATACTTCCAATTGTTATTTTGTGAAATTCCTGTTTATCTTACTGTACAGTGCCATGAGCTTCAGCACTTTCCTTCAAGATATTTCCGTCTAGAACTGCTTGCTTTGTCATCAGTTCCACCTTCTTCGGTTTGTGCTTCTTTACACCATCTGTAAAAGGAAATGCAGGTATACACTGAGCATGCAGAAAGGCAGGGCCAGTATACAGGACCTGCAGATGTTTCCCCTGCACTTGGAAAAGGTCCTTTTTAATATCCAGGGATTTGTCAGAAGTTATGAACAGTTAGGACCAAAATCTCCTAAGGAGAAGGTGTCTGAAACTCACCTGAAGGCAGCATAAAGGTGATCTTGCTAGTGCTGGGCTTTTTGTCATCCTTCTGGGCAGGTATTGAGCAATGGAACCTGCAAAAATAAAAATTATTACAGGCATTTAATAATATAGAATTATCTTAATCCCAAACTTGTCATATGAACAGCTGTGAAAAATTGTGTGTGGGTCTCTGTAATGTGTGTGAGACACGGAGCACAAGAAGCTCTGCAATCTGTGAAGCTACCTTAAAATGAAACCTTTTCTAAGATTTTATGGTAATGTAATTTTTAAAATGATTAGTTAATGTATTTACCATTCTGAGTATTTAAATGAGACCTTCAGAAATGGAAGACAAATTTGAGATCTTTTTCTCTAAGCAGCGAGTACCTGCTCTCTTCTTGCTCCAACAGACTGCGATATGTCGCTATCTCCTCCTCCAGCTTCATCCTTGTGTTCAGGAGAATTTCGTGCTCTCGAAGCTGTTTCTCAATTCCCTTTCTCACTTCCAGGAGCTCTTTCTCCAGGCATTCAATCTCACCTTCCAAATTTTGTAGCTGCATATGATACTGCTGCTCCGTGGCACGCAATGAACGTTCCAAACCCTTTTCCTGTGAAATTTAAGTAATGTTTTAAGATTTGGAAAGTTTGTGTGTAGAGATGTTATACACATACATGTTTTCATTAACAAACCATGTATTTTTGCATCAGTTCTTTTAAGATTATTCTTTAAGAACAGGAGTAAAGCTATCAAGGTAATACTTTGGCTGAGAAATTTTCCAGTAAAATCTGTGGTAATTTAAGATCAGATGAAAATGTAGCCATGTCTTTCACAGCAATCCACTGCCTTGAGTTTACAGATATCTAATTTTTACAGTTAAGCAGTGTCCAGCTCAGTGCTGTATGAAGTGTCTGTGTGCTCTTGGAGCTCTGTACTGGTGAATTGAGCAAACTGCTGATGTTTTATTGTGAATAAATTGATAAATTTGCTCCACACATTAAAAAATTCATAAACATGCTGTGAATTGGTAAGGCAGAATGACCAGGAGCTTGGTGAGGGGAATATCACACAAATATATGTGTAGGAGGTGTGAAAACAGGACACCACATGTGTATGGAGTGGCAGATCCTGCACCAGAACCTGTGCTGGCTCAGTGTGTATGAGTGAGGGCTCTATGAGGAGCAGGAGCCTCCCAAAGCTGAGCATTCCTTTGATGGATTTTTGCTGTATGGTGGCTGTGACTATCACAGAAATTGACTGTGGGATATTTTACATCAAGGACAATACTTTTTTCCATGAGATTTCAAGTTTTATTTCTGACTCTTACCACAGCGTGGAGAGACTCGATTTCGATCTGCATGTGGTGCCACTGCCGTCGGGCTTCACACAGTTCTGCTCGGGCTGCCTTTAGTGCTTCTGCATCTTTGTCCATTCTTTTACTTGTACCTTCTTCTAACTACAGGGGACATACAAAAGATAACAATATTAAAAATATTCAAATAATGATAATAAATCAGCTCATAATATCTAGTTGGGATTTTTGTAAGAGTTGTATAAATGTGTGAAAGCTCACATGAGGAGTTAATATTTTCTGTTCTGTGTAGAGGGAAAGCCCTTATTCCCACTGTGCTTAACTGGAAGTGGTTTGCCACATCTCTGGCCCTGGCACCTTTGTCCTACAGGAATTCTCATACAAATTATCCAGTTGTACCGAGATCTTACTCACCTCTGGAGCAAACGGGCTTAGAGGAGGTGCAGATGGTTCAAGCTTCCAAGTTTCAACAAAGTGCTTTGATTTTAATGTATTTTTGATTTCAGGGTTGGGTTGGTTTTTTTCCTTTTATCCTATTAAAAGTAGTTTTTAAAAACCAGCCCTGATCACGTGTGGGGTCATTTTAGATTAAGACTTATCTTTGATTTTTTTAGTATGTTCCTGCATGTAACTTCCAGAATGATTGTTTGGCTTACGGAAGTTGTTTTTCTTTTTTGATTTTGAGTTTCCGTGCAAGTGGTGAAGATGCTGTAAGCCCTTGAAACAGCACCTGCTGTTTTGCATATTTTACAGCTTTATGCAGGTTCTTATGATGACATCGACTCTAAGAAAATAATCTCTTTAATTCAGATCTTATGAACTTAGGAAAATAAGGGCTTTGTTCCCACTGAAAAATTGCAACTTTACCAGGCCATAATTTTGGTGAAAAATCTAGATTTGGCTCATCCACAAGTGAATCCCCAATGTTCTTTGCTTCCCTTTTATTGCCTGGGTACTGCAGAATTTGACAGGATCAAACCAATGTGCATTGGCTGCTTTGTGCCAACACAAAGATATACTTGGCTTCCCTGTTGGGTGTGCAGCTGCTGTGTGTCTGGCACTGCTGGTGGATCAGCCAGGCTGCAGCAGCGTCTGGCCTGTCCTTAAAACAAACCTCCGGGATTCCTGCAATACCTGAGTACAAGGTGACAGAATACCTGACCCCCCCTGAATTTCTTTACATTTGATGGCTCAAAATTGTTTTGCCATTTGACTTCAGTCGTGTTTAGAGCTGTTTGTATGTAAATCCCTAACAGCAGCATTGTGTGTTGGTAACATTTAATCAAGCTGTATGAGAGAACAACTGATATTTGCTCAAGCAAACATAGTTTTTACTGTGAGCAATAGAAAATAGTTCCTGCAAAGGTACAGCTTTCTTTACTAGAGGGATAAAAATGGCAAAGATTGCTGTATATAAAAGGATTCTCTTCAGGATTCTTTTTTCCTCTGAGATAACTACATGGAGCTAGAGGTTACCGTGTTACAGCCTATGTCATCATCCCTTAAATCCCAGCAATAGCCCTGCTGCAGGGACAGAAAAGCATCCCGATGAATTACACAGCATTGAATCAGCGGGAATCCATACCCTTAACAAAATCTATTTCCGATTCTTCTAGTTCACATCTTACTGCGGTAAAATCCACATCCCTTCCCCGAAAATCTGCTGCATTGAAAGGAATTACTGTACCTCATAGAGGCTGCGGGAGGAACTGTACGGCCAGGGAATGGCTCCGTACTCTGCAAGGTGTGTGGCTGTGAGGAGGCATTACCTGCGTCCTTGCTGAGCTGACGGTCTTTATCTGATTTCGGGTGATGAGCGATTCATACTTTGCCCTGATCTCTCGGCGGAGCCGAGCTGGCTCCATCCTCCTCCTCCTTCTCCTCCCATCCTCCCCGGCTCCCGGCTCCGCTGCCGGCGGCGCGGGGCTGCGGCCGCGGGGCCGTTAAAGCGGCAGCGGCCCATTTCGGGGAGCTCGGGGGCCTCGGAGCCTGTCAGCCCGTCCTGGCAGCAGGTTAATGCAGCAAAGGATAGCACTGAAGTAACTATTCCTAAGTTATGTGCTGAAATTAATTTATCAATGTCTTAATATTTTTGTTACACTGTGACTGTGGGGTATTATAACCTCAGAAATGTGAGGGTAAGAGAGAGAAAGCAAAGGATAAAGTTGCAGCTGCCCAGCCTGAAGTGCACTGGCAGGAGGACATGGAAGGGCAGAGCCTCCCAACAGCACACCTGGATTGCTGGCAGTGCCTCTGGCAGGTGCCTCCATCATTGTTAGGGATACCACAGAATTTCCATCCCTGAAGGTGTTTGAGACTCAGTGAGATAAAGCCTTGGATAACTGGCCTGACCCGGTGTTGAGGACTGTCTTGCTTTGGAAATGAGCTCCTGGGCATCCTCTCACCCAACACTGTGGTGGGGTTATGGGCAGAAACCCACACGGGGGGAGAGGAACCAGCACTACTGGTGATGAATAGTGCTGGTGCAACTTGTAGCAAGGGCTTTGGCTCCTATTCTGCAGAGAGCAAAGTTCTGGTGCATGTACACTTCAGACACATCACTGCTGTCAGAAAAAGGGTCTGGGTTATCTCTGATGGTGTTTCAGGACCTGTGCCAGGTGTTGGTGTGCTCAGCACACACAACACTCAGTGTGTGTGGGGTTCTTACACCTTTTCTGAGAGCACTCAGGCAGGTCCAGCACAGGTTGTCTGCTGTACTGTGCTTTCTGCAAGTGTTTCTTCATTTCCTGACTCACTGGAGCACTGTGTAATCCTGATGATCTTGTCTGCTAAGAACAGCTTCTACCTATTTAATTTTACCTCTTGCCTATTTAATTTTTTTTCAGTAGTGCACAATATCAGATATGCAGTAAAAAAAATTTAAAAAATCCAGATATCAATAAAAATTTAAAATGTATCAAAGAGAAAATGTGTTTTAGGATCTAAATAAGAATATACATCAGTGAAATGATAAAACAGGCAGTAAACTTTTACAAGACGTGCATCTTTTTAGAAGTCAAAGTATTGTACCACTTAAAAGTCTCCTGCCGTGAAAAGGCTTCCCTGTTCTTGGCTGTGTCTGCTGGCACATATGAAAGGATTCTGTGTTTGGATTTTATTTTCCTTAGCTGTCTGTCTTCCAGTTGACCTGGACTGAGATGGAAAGGTTTTATTGTCCACTCTCTTTTCTACAAGTGTCTCAATTATCCTTGTTGCATGTAGTTCTAAACCCAAAATATTGGCAGTGTTTGTCATTGATGAGATGAGAACAGTTACATAAGAAAACCATTAGAAATCCATCAAACACAAGGTATTGTAGTTGGGATGGTATAAACTAATGCTTTATTTTTCTATCTGTTTTTTCAGGTGTGAAGGGAACACCTGGCTATGAGATCCCTGAAGGCTAAAGGTAGGCAGGTATAAGCAATTGCATCTTTCCTAGGATTTATGGAATTTTGAACTCTAGCTGCTTTCAATATTCATATTTTATTGCTGGCTCACCACACAGTTGGAGGGGGTCATGGAGAATGAATGAACACTAATACTTTAAAGCTTGTTGAGTCCTTTTTATTAGTGATGAAAACTGGAAAATGAAGTTAGAACAGCAACATTATTTTATCTATTGATTACTAAAGATTATAAAAAGGCTAATCTGATTAAATGTGTGCTTCATATTTCTGGTTATTGAACAGAGATTTGATGATATTTTTAAAGAACACTGTGGAAATCATATGGGTAATGCTGGTAGAGTGAAGCAGGAAATGTATTGCATGTCTGCAAGGAAGGAAAGTGCTGACTTTTTCTTGTCTAAAGGATTCTTAGTACAAAGCCAAACTTTTTATCATTTCATACAAAAGAATAAAATTTATCCATTTTGGCTTGGAGCAGATGGATCCTTTGCCACATCAGATTGTGCCTCATATCTTCTCTTCAACTTCCTTAACGTGGGACGCAACAACCTTTCCATCAACCACTTCTTCGACAATTGTCTTGATCTTTCTAGTTTTGGTTGGATCTAAACATCATGAACAAAACAAAAAATATTTATCCACATGTTAAAGATGATAAATCCAAGCAGCACGTACATGACCAGGTACCCCCTTTTCCTTTCAAATTGGCTTCTGATTCTAATGAGCTCTATGATGTAGTTAAACAGGATTACATGTATTATTTGATTTATAAGAATGACTTTAGAAACAAAATTTTATTCAATCAAGTTCTACCTACCCTGAGAAGAATCCAGTGATTGTGTTTGAGATTTGGACCCTGTCAGGGATGAGCTTTCAAATGTAACTGCCTGTCCAGTGCCCCTAAAAAAGAATCAGAGATATGCAGAGTTTCAGAATGTTCAATACGATCAGGATAAATTCCCTTTTCGTGGTGATATTGATAGATTATTTAAATACTTAGCAGAATGGCTCACTCTTCTCAGTCAGAGTGATATTTCAGATCACAGTATGTGCCTTACTCTTGTTTGGAGAATGTTCCACTTATTTTACCTCTTTTTTTCCTGGAAAGGATTTTGTTACAGAAAATAAACCCAAGGAGGTATTTTGTGTCAATGAGTTCCTTACACAAACTCGCCATCCAGCAAGCGCCGGTAGGTTTCAATCTCCATTTCCAGACGAGTCTTGATGTCTAGGAGCTGTTGGTACTCCGCGTTCTGGCGCTCCATGTCAGCCCTGACCTGGAAAAGCTGGGACTCCAGGTTCCCAATCTGCATTTGGATTTGTGACAGCTGAGCGCAGTAACCACCTTCCGTTTCTGCTAAAGTGTCTTCCAGGGATTTTTTCTGTGTAAGGATATTAAATAATCTCTGGTTAAGTCAAAAAAACTCTTTACAAAAACAAAACCAACTGAAGTAGTTTAAGGAGTGAGTACAGCTGCATTACTTAGAAGGTTTTATTTTCTTTCTGAAAACACCAATTTGAAAACTGTCCCTTGTTGCTTCCCTGAACATGATGTAAAAACTCATCTGCTTTGTGACATGCTCTTTGCAATGCAGTTAGATATATTTCTGCTATTTAGGGACTAAAAGAATATAGGATTTAATCAGAAATAAATGCAAATCCTCAATTCTATGGAATAGGATAAGGTCTAAAAAGACTTTTGAAGTTGCCGAATTGGCTCTGAGCAGTCAGCAGCTTCCCTTTAACATACCATGGCGAGCTGAGACTGCAGCTCTATTTCCAAGCTCTGGAGAGTCCGTTTTAAATCCGTGATCTCACTCTTTCCCGACTGGAGCTGCTCAGTATTGGTGGAGATTTCCCTTTTCAGCTCCCCGCTCTGAAATGACAAAGAAGAATGGGGTGTAATTTTACTGTTCCAACTAGCAAACTCATTTGCCCAAGCATTTTGCTGAGTTTTCTCTCTCTGGTTGTTACTTTTTCATTGAACCACGCCTCGGCCTCTTTACGGTTTTGCTCAGCAATGACTTCGTACTGTCCCCTCATGTCATTCAGAAGCTTGGTCAGGTCAGTCCCCGGAGCAGCGTCCATTTCCACACTGACTTGGCCAAATTCACTGCTTTGGATGCCCTGAAGTTCCTGGAGAGATTGAAAATAAAGAGAAAGTTCTGTTAATAAAAGCCAAAATAGTTCTACCAAAATATATTTAAAAAAATACATGTGATATAAATTCTATTTCAATAAGAATCTGTAGTGTGTGTTTCTTGCACTCTTTCCCTTAGCAAACTCAAAAAATAGCAGCAAACAAAACCAATAATGAAATCCAGGAACTCTCACTGGCTTAAATAAGGAAGTAATTTGATGTTTCACAATTTCATGTGTCTTGTTACAAATTCACAAAGGAAAAAAATAACCTCTTCATGATTCTTCTTGAGATAAGCCAGTTCTTCATTAAGGCTTTCAATCTGCAACTCCAGATCTGCTCTGGTCAGGGTCAGCTCATCCAGGACTCTGCGCAGACCATTGATGTCAGCCTCCACACTCTGCCGAAGAGCTACTTCATTCTCATATCTGTGCATAAAGGGATTAAATATGATTTTTAATGTGGCCAATGAGGTAAAATACAAACTATTAATGTGTTTTATTTTAGCTTTAATATGAAAACTTAATATGCATAATTATTATAATATAGTTTAATAATTATATTACAAGTATTCTACAAGGAAAGAGATTTTTAATACAGAAGAATTTTTTTCCTTAAGACATTAGTAAGCGTTTTTCTAGCATTAAGATATCCTTACTTCAGTCTGAAGTCATCAGCAGCCAGTCTGGCATTATCGACCTGCAGAATGATCCTTGCATTGTCGATAGTTGCATTGATGATCTAGAATACAAACAATGTTCAGAGAATGATGTTACAGCCCAAAGGCTTCATGGCTTTGTAACGGCTTTAAACATGGTGTTCTACAAGGGTTTATAGAACTGCATTCCATCACTGCCTTCTCCTTTATTCAGATTAGACAAATCACTGCATGACACAGCTACAGAACTGCGTTAATGTACAGGAAAAACCCAGCACATGTCACCAGTGCAAGGTGACAGAGGTCACTGCAAGCGTCGGTACCAAAGGATAAATATGCTCTTGGCTTCTGAAAGAAATTTGTTCTTTTCATTCATACTATCAAGTGAATTACAAGTATAAAGATATGTTAAATATATTGCTACGTTGCTTTTCTACCTTGTTTCGGAGATCTTCAATGAAGGGATAGAATTTACTGTAGTCATTCCCAGATCCAGGGGTGCCAGTGCCAGGGCCACTTTTCTCATACCATTCACGGATTTTGCGCTCCAGCTCAGTGTTGGCATCCTCCAGAGATCTCACTTTGTCCAGATAGGCAGCCAGACGGTCATTGAGGTTCTGCATTGTCTCTTTTTTTGAGCCAGAAAGAATGCCGCCATCCCCAGCACCAGCAGGACCAAACCCACCTCCAAAACCAGTCCCTGAGCCACCACCAAAGCCACTTCCAAAAGCAGCACCTGAACTGCTGCCAAAACCACTTCCCAAACCTCCCCCAAAACCACTGCCTAAGCCACTTCCATAGCTACCGCCCAACCCACCTCCAAAGCTTCCACCAAAGCCACTGCTTAAGCTGCTCCCAAATGCTGCACCTGAGCTGCCCCCAAAGCCCCCACCGTAGCCAGAACCTGAACCCAACAGAGAAACAGCACCAAAACCTCCACCAGACCCCCCACCAAACCCAAACCCACTGCCACCAAAGCCTCCTCCACCACTAGAACTGGACATCCTCAGAGATCCCCCGCCAAGTCCACTCCGAGAGGAGAATTGCCGGGACCCGCCACTTGTGCGCACGGAAAGGGCCATGGTGCTCGAGGTGCCTGGATCTGCTCCGTGGAGGATACAACAGAGAGCAGGGCAGAGTGGGAGCAAGATCAGCTTTATAGAGGGACGGCAGTGGGTGTTTCAGGAGGAGTCCCCACCTCCTGGGGAGAGCTTTCACTCTCTCTCTCCCTCCTGTTTGGAGGGGATGTCAGTTTAGTGTATTCTGCCCAACCAAAATGATATGTGCCTACTGAAATTGCCAATGGGAGTGGAAATCTGGTGCCCTCCAGGTATTTGTATGAGGGGAAATGGGTGGAGTGAAGCTGAGATATCACAATTATGTTCTGCCATGTGCAATGGAGCACAAAAAGATCTTTCTGCATGTAAATCCCTCTTAAATAATTGTTTTGTCATTGCAGATTCAGTGCTTCCTGGGTTTGGGGCTGTTATTGCAGGTGTTTGCTATGTCAGCAGTATGATACCTTTGATCTCCGCTTCCCAGCATGTGTGGCAGGAATGTCTTTGTTTTCATAATGCTTTTCTGGCAGAAGCCTTTTCTGGATTAGTGGTCCTGGATGCTTGATAGGAAGTAAGAAAAGTGACCATCAGGTGTCCACTGAACTGGGTGTTCAGTGAGAGCTGCAGGGTGATCATTAATATGAAAATAAAAATACACTTATACCCAATAGGATTTGGAATTGAGTTTATACCCTAACCCTATCATCATTGAAATACCTGAGAGTGTTATGCATATAGTCTATAGCATATAGTCTGTAGCATATAACAGTTTGTACTTTGGAGCTGAGAACTGACCATTGTGTCTGCTAAATAGTTTGCTGTTACCTCAAAATAAGAAATCCAATTTCTGTATTTGGTACTTTTTATAATACAGATCTAAGATCAAATGTCGTGCTTCTGGGTGCAGGTTTGGGCATGGGAACCCTCCCAAGCCAGTATATTTTTCTTTTGAAGTTATTTTGATAAATGGAAATTTGTTTTTTCTTTGTCCTGGCTTAATTATATCATTGGATTTGTCAACTGAAATGTGTTAATTTTTGATTTATCCACACCCAGGGGCATGGGGTGCTTTTGGGGCAGAAAGCAGCGGAAGATCAAAGGTGTAAGTAAAGCATTTCTATCGAAATGAGCTGATAGCCTGGTCTCACTCGGGGCAGTGAAAGCAGAGGATTAGTTCTTTGGCAGCAGTTTATGTACAGTAAATAGCTCTGGACAGCTGAGGTTTCATAGGAAAGAGCTTTGTGTGTTTATGTTCTCAAGAGGAAAAACGTAAACTCCTGGGACAGAATCCAGGTGGGGCACAGGGGCCTCCCTATGAGACAGGGAACATTATTAGCAGAAAGGTTTGAGAGAGATCATTTCAAATATATTCTTATTGATAAAATATCTTGGCTTGCTGTAGTCCCTGGTGATATAATAATTCACAGAGCATGAAAAGTATCAAATAGGCTTCTTCAATTTATTTTTTCATGTTAATTTATTATGAAAAACAAATTGACACTTCTTATTTATTTGAAAATCAGGTTTTAATGAAGTGAAGCTGCTTTATGTTTGAGTGTGAGTTCATGTTCAGAAAAGGTGTGCTGAATTGATGCCTTAATGCATTTTAAAAACCTAATACTTCCATTTTTATCTGTGTTGGAAGCAATTATACATTTATAGCAGGCTGACTTGATTTTTTTCCATCAAGGTACTGAGTCACAATGTAAGTAAACCCAAAGTCTTTTATGTTGTAACTTACAGATTTTTATTAATGCTTCCCCCAAAAACAACAAGAAGAATTGTTTAGGATTTGATAATTTGGCATTTTTCAAACCTGCTGGGGTTTAGAGTGAATTAGATCAGATTCTTTATAATTTTGGCATCAACTTCAGGAAACTCAGAGGCATCTCCTCTGCTGGTGCCGTTTACATCTTCTCTTCGATCTCTCTGACCTCAGAGGAGACAATCTTGCCATCAACCACCTCCTCAACTATTGTCTTGATCTTCTTAAATTTACTTGATTCTGTTATGGAAATTGAATAGAGAATTAATTAAATACAATGTACATTGACAGAGTAATATTGCTGCAGTAGTAGCAGTCAATGAAGAAATAGCAAAAAGCATCTTCAGTCCAGAAGTACTTAAGGTAAACTTTTGTGGTGTGCAGGGTGTGGCTTCTCTTTTGGATATGGAGTATGTTTTCAATAGACTGTAGTGGATGCTGGGTTCAGTAACTCTCTATCACTCTTGATAGTTTTGCTTCAGTTTAGCACAGACTTATAGACCTAAAACCTTGGAATAGACTTAAACCAAATTGGAAATTTTCACTATGAAACTGGATATGTTACTTGGGAGATTCAGTCTCCCTGTGCAGCCAGTGGGGAGCGGAAGATGCTTCTGCACTTCTCCAGAGGGGAATTCAGTAGCTCTCTGTTGTTTGTTTGTGTCTGTGAGGAGTCACAGAATCACAGAATGGGTAAGGTGGGTCTGTGGATTTATACTAGGCACCTGAATTATATCTATAAACCCAGGTTTATATAGTCCCTATAGGGTAACCATACAGTTGATTGCTTTCTTGATGTGAGATTCCACTGATTAGTTGCTCTGAAGCTGTTTTTTTTATATCAGGCTACTTCATTCTGTAAAATTTCAACAGGCAGACATCAGAACAGAAAGAAGTTGGTGGGACATACCTTTATCATTGTCTGGTGGCATTACTGCCAGTTCTACTCGCCTGTAGAAATGATAAATTAGAAAATATAAATATATGGCAACTCATGTATTGAAGAAACATCCTTGTGCATTTCCTCTTTGTTTCATCAGAACAGCTAATCCCCTTTGATCAAGACATTTAACCAAGAGATAACTCAGTAAAATGAGTTCTCTCAGTTAAAGCGGAACTTGCTAAGCATAAACTGTAGTTGCAGTTAACCTGCAGACTCATTTCTGCAATGCCAGGACTTCAGCTCATGCAGGTACACCCAATCTGGTTCCTGAACCAGAACAGCTGAACTGGCAGAATGTGGGAGGAAGTTCAACTCTCTGCTTAACCCACATGGACAAGTTGATCCAAAACTGCATTACTGGTGTTCTTGGCATATGAACATCTACCCAGCTCCCCAGCTCACAGAGTGACAGTCTGTGGGCTGGGAGAGCCCAACTCAAAATTCCACAGCAGCTTCAGCAGCCCAGCCTGAGCTGCAGCCTGCTCTGATTCTGTGGTTGAGAACTGGACAATGGATTTCCCCCACCCCAAAGCAGTTGGAGAATGGCAGATTTGACATAAAAACCAAAACAACACGCAAAGCCATGTGTGTGCTCACCCGCTTTCCTCTCCCTCCAGCAGCCGGCGGTACGTGGCAATCTCCATCTCCAAGCGAGTCTTGACATCCAGCAGGGTGCTGTACTCATTGTTCTGAGCCTCCATGTCAGCTCGGAGCTGCCTCAGCTGAGCCTCCAGACTGGAAATTGCTCCCTGTATCTGGGCCAGCTGGTAACTGTACCGTGCTTCTGTTTCAGCCACAGAGCCTTCCAGGGTCTGTTTCTATAGTCCATGGGAAGAACAGAGACATATTATTTAGAGGTTAAATTTTTGTGTTAAAATAGCATTTTGATTGTAAAACCCCTCATTCCTCTATTTATCTGTGTAACTCTCTGCTATCCACAGTCCTTATTTTGCTTTTTGTTATTTACCATGCTCAGCAGGGACTGTAATTCCAGCTCCAGGCTCTGGAAGACCTGTCTCCGTTCTGTGATCTCTTTCCTTTGGACCTCCAGCCGTTCAACATTGAGGGCAACTTCCTGGTTCAGTTCTACTGTCTGGAATGAGGAATGGAGGGACTGTGAACTGCAGCCAGGCATTGCCAAGGTTCTTGCTGACGTTTAAGAAGTTGACTTTACCTGCTTTTCAAAACGTTCTTTGGCTTCTTGGCGGTTCTTTTCTGCCATTTCTTCATATTGCTTTCTCATGTTTTCCATAATAGCTGCGAGATCAATGCCGGGAGCAGCATCCACTGCCACCTCCACAGAGCCGGTCACCTCTTTGCGCAGCCTGTTGCGGTCCTGCAGCAATGGGGACTGTGTTAGCATCAGCTGCAGGGAGCTGTCACTCCTGGGTATTGGACACAAACTCAACATCTACACACATAGGACTAGTCCTTCATTAGTATCTCGGGGCAAGACAACTTAATTACCTTGTAAATACTGTTTAGTGCACCTCATCTTAGAACAGTTTGCTTACTTTAGAGCAATAAGTGCTATATCGTAGATAAATGTATCATAAAAATTATTTCCTCAGAACTGGACCTATGGAATTGAGGGTAAAAGTCATGGCTCCCATTTGTGTACTTTTTGGGGTAGCAATTCCTAAACCGTAAGTTATTCTTAGAGAAAACCTTCACTCCTTCATTCCTGGAATGGAGGAGTGTTCAGGCTTTGATTCTTGACAGCTTGAATGTCCCTTAGTGTCACACATGGTTATACTGCTTCCAGGAAGGATAGAAATGCTTCCTAGTGAGACTGTTTCTGTTTGCCAGTGAAAACCCTGGCAGTGGTCAGCTGCTCTCACCTCCTCGTGGTTCTTCCTAAGGAAAACAAGATCCTCGGTTGTGCTCTCAATCTGGGATTCCAGGTCAGCTTTTGTCAGAGTCAGGTCATCACGGACCCGGAGCAGTCCAGTGATGTCACTCTCCACGCTCTGCCTGAGCAGGTGTTCATTCTCAAACCTGTGCAATAAGGTGCCTTTTGTCATCATTGGAATGCAGCAGTTTGGTGTAAATGTTAGAATCAGTAACTACCACAGTCATTGTGAAATTTTCATTAAACTTAAAGTTCAAATATGCTCCCAGCACTGATTCCAATACCTGGAAGCTTCCCTAAATAAGAGGAGCATGAAAGAGAATTGATATAAAGTCATGGAACTTACTTCAGCCTAAAGTCATCAGCAGCCAGCTTGGCATTGTCAATCTGCAGGACGAGCCTGGCATTTTCCATCTGAGCAGCAGAAATCTAAAGGGAATGGTGGACAAGTGATGAAACTTTGCACAGAAATTCACACTTGATTCTTTCCTGGGAATGAATACTGTAAGTGGGCTTCCTCCTGCTTCACTTCAGCTGGGTGTTAGTCAGCAGGGTTTAAAGCTAAGTTCCATCTACAGAGCATGAAAGGAATTAGGGATGTCCAAAAGGCAAATTGTCCTGCCATAAAAAAAGTGTATTGAATGGTTGGGATGAACTGCTCTCTGAAGGGATCTGCTTTTAAATGCTATGAAGTAGAACTGATAAAAAATAACAGGGGAAAGATAGAAGGAAGTTCTGGAAACATGATTTGACAAACCTGTCAGTTGATTGCTGGGAATATTTCATGGTTTCCAGTGGTAATTTACCAATTTAAGTAGTCATCTTTAATTTTTTTCTGAGTGTTTGGCCTTCTTTTCTAAAAACCCACTTTGAAATAGACAGTTGAAGAACTATATTTAAATATGTAGATTACCATTAGTACTATCTCTAATTAAAGCCACCTAAGGCAAATATCATAGAACTAGTTAATTTTGAGTCGAAGATTTTTCGGGTGTGAGATTGCTCACATCTGCAGGCATGTATCTGGTATTACAAATGATATAAAATCTGTCACTAATTTGTAGCTTATCAAAATTTAGCTTTTTTTTTCTCAGCTGGGCCAATTACAATTTGGAAAAGTACATCTTCTACAACAGATTATTTTCTCTTTCACTGATAATTGCAATTCCTATATTTATAGAGGGCCCTGTGATTTCTTACCTTACTTCGGAGTTCTTCAATTGTTTTGAAGTAGGAGCTGTAGTCCTGTCCTACGCTTACGGTGTTCTTTTCATACCACTCCTTGATCCGCATCTCGATCATGGAGTTTGACTTCTCCAGTGAGCGCACCCTTTCCAGGTACGAAGCCAAACGGTCGTTCAGGTTTTGCATAGTTGATTTTTCATTGCCAGCAAGCAGCACATCGCTACCAGTGATGCTGAGCTGGAGGCTCCCTCTGAGGCCTTGGCCAGAGCTGGTGCTGGTCGATATGCGGGTGCCATAGCCCCCGGCTCCCCCATAGACACTGGGTGCCTGGATCTTCTGGATGGACATCTTCCTGGAGGTCAAACCACTAACACTGGGTGCAGAGGACTGGAGACGGGTGCCCGTACCCCACTGGATGCTGTGGGTGGAGAATGCCATTTGTGTTCTTTGTCTTCTGGACTGAAGCAGGTAAATCAGCACAGAGAGAGACAGGCCAACGAGGAGCTGAGTGTGAACTGTGAACCTTTATACCAGGTCCAAGAGGAAGCACAGTGGCTGGAAACCCCACCTATGTTGACGCAGAATGTCACTGCTATCAGCACAAAGAGCACACAGGATATTGCCCTCCCTCCCCATAATTTGAAGGGGTTCTCATCTGTTCATCTGTGTTTGAGGAACACTCCCTGGGTAGTTTGCTTGCTTTGTTATTTTGAAAAACAGATAAAGCACAAATGATCTGTTGAATCATTTATAACCATGTACCTGCAGCCAATCCCCTCTGTAGCCCTTTGGAACAAATGAGTAGGTTCTTAGCCCCCTGTGCAGTACATGAATTAAAAATGAGAGTTGCCTGTATGTGACAAGAGACTTAAAATATTTATATTTGTATTTCTGTTGAGTAAGCAACAATTTGGGCCTCAGGACAGTCTAGAACAGTGTATAAATTATTAGAAAGGAGGCAGCTGTACTACTATGTGAATTCATTTCATAGTAAGCACAAACCAATATCTGCACTACCAGTGCAGAGTGGAGGCTGTTGCGATCAGCTTGGATTGACTGTGTATTCGTCTGGTATTAGAAGACCTTTGCAAGTGGAATTTGAGCTTTCAGTACAACTGAGATTAAGTGGGAAGGGTATTTCTCTGTCCTTAATTGAGGTAAGAGGAATGAGAATATTGGAAACTTTCACAGCCCGCTGTGTTTCACATGTGAGCTGCTGAGGTCCATAGAGTGGCAGGAAGTGTTAAGTTCCAGCTTCCAGCAGAACAAGCCTTCAGCCCTCCTGTGTGGCTGAAGTTGAGGCAAAAGAAGTTTCCCTCCTGCCTCATTAATATTCCAGAGACCAGCAGCTAACAAATGCCATGCTGGGGGGGTCTGTACCCAACCCAGGGGCTGTGGTCATTAACAGGAAACCAGCTGCCTTTGCATGGCATGAAGAAGCCCAACAATCCCGCTGCTGATTGTGCAGAGGCTCCAGGGCTGACCATGCTGTACACTTGATAGAGAAACTGCATGGAGAATTTGGAAAGCAAATTCTGAGGGGTTGTTAGTGCTGCAGGAGAGCAGGTGGCAGGTGTGTGTTGGGAGAGTGTGGAGGTGCAGCTCCTGGGGCATATCGCACCAACAGTGCTTTAATGTGTTACTGATGTTGTCAGGTAGAGCAATGAACACACATGGCTTGTGTTCGTGACAGCAGCTGCTGTACATAACTGATCTCCCACCTTGGGGCAAGGAAATTGGTGAGACACTGAGCTTTGGAGGCACTGCACTGCATATGGCACCTTCAGGTGTCTGAGAGCACCCAGCACAGAATATTAGGGAATTAGTACTGCCAAGGTTTTTAAGCTGCTGTGCTAGGGATTTGTCTAACAGGTATTGGCTCAAGGCAGAGAGTTAAACTGTTGTACTTGGCTGTTCTGGAAACCCAGCTTCCAAACCAAAGCAATCAGTGTCCAGGGCAGGATTTTTTTTCTAGAAGGATGTTGTGGGTTGTCTTTGGACCTTGAGCTTCTTTGGGTGTAACTTATAATAAAAAACTTTAATGAGATGTGAAGCCAAAGTACACTGGCCATGACATTTGGTATGTCATTGCAGAGACTCAGGGTAGGTTGTCTGTTGTCCATTGAAATCATTCAGGCTGAGTAAGAATTATTCATTTTAGTAGAGCAGAGCTTAGACCTTTAGAATATAAGAGGAGTAAAGAAGAGATCCTGCTGTTCTTACATCCCTTGGCTCTGTATCTCACTGCTTAGATCTCTGCAGGATTTTGTGGCAGTCTATTTAAGAGCAACCATTCTGCTCTGTCTTCTCAGTATTCATTAAAATTAGTTTCCCTGTTACCTTGGTGATATTTTTTCTAAACATCATTTGGAGGTTCTATTTTTTCATTTAGTGAGCAAATGAAAAAAGAAGTCAGTGATCTGAATTAATGTGAGCATCAGGCTTAGGTCAGACATTTGCCTTGTGTTATGGCTCTGCTGCTTTAGTTCAAGCTGAACCTCCAGCAATTATTTTCCTTCCAGGATCCTTTAGACTATTAAGCAGAAAGTGTCCCAGATGTAGGCAAAGGGAAGCATGGAGCAAGGGTTACGTGCAGACCTGATATGAAAAGACATAAGGCTGAATTTTCTTAGTGTTCTTTTTATTCGCATCCGTAAATTGTTTACTGGCAATTTCTCTGGCCTTAACATTTTATATAAGCTTCTATTCCTCTCCCTCACAACCTAGAATATTTGCAATAATATTTGCTAGGATCAGGGTAAGTTCACACCAGAGGTGGGGTTTGCTCCTGGTTTTGGTTCAGTACACTTTTTCCATGAAACATATCTTGACTGGTTGTATCAATCACTGGAAACTGCCAGAGGGAGCCTCGAAGCTGCAGCCATGGCAGTGAGGGGAGGGCAAGGCCCCAGCCAGGCTGGAGGGCGAGGGGCTCCTTGAGGCTGTCAGCTGGCAGTAGCCTTGGCTTCCTCCACCCCTGGACTATACCCAGGAATTATCTGCAAGAACGTGGGCTGCCTCATTTTAATTTTTTAAAAAATAATTTTATTGGTTGTAACAGTAAGTTATCTAAATACGTGTTGGACAACCCAAAAATCTATTGCCCAATACTACAGTTTTGGTCAGCATTGAAGAAGTGATGCTTTAGCTCAGCAGAGCAATTTCAGCTCCAGACTCAGTTGTGGGAGCTGTAGAGGACAATCTGTGGGTTCATGGGTAACACTTCCTTTCAGTGATGTGCTTGGTCAGAGTGGATTGGCTGTAGACATAATAAAACATTTATAGCAACACTAATGAATTGTTTGATTTCATGAAGAAATGTCAGCTGTGCGACAGAAGTTTAATGTGCATTAGAGGGCCATGGAGATAAGTCCTGCAGGGCTCTGATAATGTGGATGCCGTTCCACCTGACTCACCTGTGTTAACCAGCCATGGGCAACCCGTGGGGAGAGTTCAAGGAAAAAAGACACGCCCAGCTGTGGGTCTACATTTCTGCTGCCTTTAGGCGGAACAGATGCTTTTCTTTCGGATGACATAGAGACTTAAATAAAGCCAAGTCTTTTAGTTCAGTCTGTAGAGATGATCCATTCTAGGAGTGAAATCCCACACCCTTTTGTTGATTCCTGTAACTGTGTTTGGGTTTAGCATCGTAATAGTTTGATTCTGAAAGATCTACACGACAGTCCGGAAAGAATGTCTGCTGTGCAAAGTGCATTCAAGAAAGATGCATTCTGTGTCCAATATTCCAGCCATATTCCAGTATTCAATATTTCTGGGTCTGAGAAATTCCCCTCCTTCTCTTTTTAACTACCTTTGCACTTCCTGTTAATGCCAAATGCCCACAAAGCCTACTCTCTCCAAAGAGCAAAGCACGGTGTTTTGTGATCTCCTGAATGGGATCAGAGGAGAGAAAGTTCTGGATGATGTCACCAACTCAACTGGATTCACCTAAGCCCTGAACATTTGCAGCTCAAGATCTTACACTGTCTGCCTCACATATTTTCCCCCCTCATTTCCCTCTCCTTTTTATCTTTTGTCCAATGAAAATATCTCAGTCATCAAACCACTGCACCTTATTTCTTTCTGCTTGGAGCTTTGACCAGAGGGGTAAGTTAAAAGATTACTTTACATCTTTATGGTACTTAGAGAGGTGTTCCGGCTCCTGGCGTTGTGCATGAGGCAGTGTGTGGGTTCCATCCCTCCCCAGCCACAGGTGGAAAATGAAAGTCAGGAGCTGCCTTTCCTGTCTCAGCTGCTCTCCTCAAACAGAATCAGATCTCAGTGCCAACAAAAACAGCTCCAGGCCACACAAATGAACCTGCTCTTTTTTTCTCCCCCAAAAGTGCCCTTAAGATCAGCTCTAACATAGGACTGATGGCAGATCTCTCTCCCTTGGAAAAACCCTGTGCAGCTGAAGTGTCAGGAGAATGAGAAAACCCATGAACTGGAGAGAATTTCAGCTTACTGTCTCTCTGAGTTCCAAAATGCTGGAGTAGTTCAGTATCCATGAAAAATATTGCATATTTCTATGATTCAGGGGGCAAATACAATTTTCATTGCCATGTGCAAATATACGCACACACTGATCGCATGCCATAAAAGATACATATGAACACACTGTATTGCATGTGTTCACCTCTGTGTAGATTTTTCTGTCAAGTTTAAAAAAAGAATTATTTTGGTTTCAGGGATCTCACTTGTGTCACACTTGGAGCCCCCAAATCAGAAGAAAATCTCGATTTTTCCCAAGGGTATAATTGCACTCATAATGCCAGGAGGTGCCTGGGCAGAGGCACAGGTGCAGCTTCTTGTTTGGGGACTGCTCTGGAATATCATCCTTTCAGTGCATCCCAGCGATCCCACGGCATCCCCACTCCAGGGGTTTGTACAACCAGGAGCACGCTTGGAACCCAAAATACCATCCCAGCATCAAGATCTGTGTCAGGAGAGCAGTTACTAAAAAAGCAAAATAAATGAAACAGCCCAAAAATCCGCCTCCATACTGTCCTGGAGAAAGCCTGGCACTGTTAGTAGCGTATATTACACAAATACTGCAGCAGAAATTCCCAGTTAGAAATTGCTCCCCGGCCGCAGGGAAGGAGCGGCAGGAGCAGGGACCGGCACCGGGGTCCGTGCGGATCTACCTGGTTGTCACTAGAGGCCACCACCGGCCTTCGGAACGGAGCTGCCTCCAGCGCTCCCTGTGCTGCGCACCGCGGGAGAATCCGTGCGGAGCTTGAGCAAGGGAATCAACTCGCGGATTACATAACGAAATTTCTCATATTATCCACTTTGCTGGCCCTATATCCAGAGGAAATTTATTTGCATCGCTCTTGTGGCCAAACATTTAGAGGAGTATTTCTCTTCAGAGCCACCAGCCGTAATTAAGGAGTTCAGTGCTGCGTATGGAATAGGTTTTGAAGCAATGGCAAGGAGAGGCTGTCTTTCTAAATTTTGACATCTGAGTCTTTGAGGACAGGGAGTGTGCATTATCCCTTTAAATTACACCTTTTTTATGACTGATGCTTGAGTATCTCTATTTTTAGTCAGCGATAGGCTGTAGGCATTAAATAAAAGGTTTCTTTAGTTGTGTTTTTATGGGTTTTGTTCTGTACAGTAGCAATGTTATTTCCAGTGGATCCATTCTCAGAATGTCTTGATACTGTCTCTCATGAGGTTAACCTGGAAGCAGAGCTTGGCTTCTGGAACGGCTTTCAAAAATTAGTCATTTGTCTCACTAATAAGACATTAAAATGTTTCTTTCTTTCCTGCACTGGTAACTTTACGATCACAATTTTTGTCTGCTTGAAGCAACATTACAGATTTCCTGCTTTGAAATTGTTCTGGCAAGAGTCACTCCCACTTTTTTGTTTGATGCATTTGGTGTTTTATTTTCTCATATGAATGGTTCAGGGGTGCAGAGCTGAGCCGGTACTTCTCTAAAGGCAGCGCACCTTTAACTTCTGTTCTAAGGAAGAGCTGTAGTCTGTAGCTACTTCAGCCTGTTTGTTTCTCCTTTCCCCTGCCTGCTCCAGCTAATTATGCCTCTTAATTGAAACACATTTTTCCAAATTATATCCTCATTTTTGTTGCTTTCTATAGAGCCTAATTACTGCCCGTCACATCGACTCCTTTGGACTTGTCCTTAGGACATTGGAAAGCCAAAAAATTTACCCCCGAAGTCTGTATAGTTATTGAAAGTGTCTTTACCACAGCTGGTGTTATGATTTTATGCCTTTAAGCTTCTAATGCATATTCAGACATTCAAAAAGCAAATTAACATGTCCAGAAGAAGCAGCTCTGCACCTGCCTCACCATTGGGTCATGCCTCGCACTGGCAGCTCCTGCCATAGGGACACTCCAAATTGTCCAACACTGATGCTTCTGTTTCATGGAATGGTTTTGCAGACAATTGGTTTGTGCCAGCCCTAGGCCTGGGGCTCAAGTGGGTCATATCTGTATAGTCACACAATTAAAGATATCATAAAAGTACAGCTTGAAAAGAATCAACAATTTTACAGAGGGAGGAATGATGAGGAAACAACACACAGTAAAACTTTACTTGGGATTTCACTAAGCCAAACGTCCAGGTAGAGTCAATAATTAAGCTTTTGCTGTATAATGCAGGACATGGGGGGACAAGGGGTGCAGCCTCTCCAGCATTATTCTTTCTTTGCTTCCCTGTTTATAGATTCTTTCTTTTTCTAAATGATTCATACACAGGAGCAGGCATCTCCTAGCAAAACTTTAGAAACCTTTATAGGTCAGGGTGTGGACATTGTGAAATGTTTTACCGGCTCTTCTACCTATTCTCTCTGCTTCAATAATCCATAGAACCAGTGGGTTTAGCAACGCTATAAAGGTGAGATTTCTTTTCTTCTCTTTCTGAAATGACTTTGTTAATTTTGCATCCGCATTAACCAGGAAGGCAGAAAGCAAAAATTTTTATTCTACAGATGTGGCTGTTGATAAATAAGGCTGAACCCCAGCCATATGGGGCCAGCTCCCCAGAAGAATGTGTGATTAATAGCACAAACCATGACTGCATTACCTCATCGCACACTTCTTCCAGGGGATCAACACTTCACTTACCAAAGCTGCCTATTGTAATACACCTTAATAAGTTTTAACATTTCTACAAGTGAAATGAGCTGTGACTCATGCCCAGGCTGGAGTGCAGTCAAGGCTCTTGGAAATCATGCTGAGGATTATTCCGTGCAGGACTGCCTTAAATGGCAGGTGAAACTGCAAGGAGCCAGTTGTGAACGCTGATGGTTTCAGCCTCCTTTTATAGGCCGAGTTCCTGTATCTTGTTGGTTTGCAGAAGTATTGTTGCATCATGCACTTAGACTGAGAAATGCTCTTCTTTCCTGCTGATGTTTCTTTGCTATCCTTTTCCATTTATGGGAAATAAAATTTATTCATTTGGAGGGTATTGTTTTTTATGATACTTCATATTTTTCAAATTGAATTTTCTTTGGGCCTAGGTCTGTCACTTTCTTGGTGTCAAAATGACACTTCTGTGTGTATGGAATACTAAAGGAGAGCAAATATGAGCTGGCAGAGTTCAATCAGTTTCAATACAATGAATTAATAAAGAAAACTTCCAAGCCATATATCATCACACTCCTGAAGATTTCCTTCCCTTCAAAGCCACTGCTCTGGGATCAGAAGCAGCACCACATTTAAGTGCTCTTAAAGTCTCCCAAATACTACAAAGCTACCAAAGAAGCCAGCACAGTGTTCTGTACAGGACTCATTTCAGTTGGGCTGTTGGCACAGGCACATTGAAGAACATCATCAGAGCATGTGCAGGGTCCTGACCAGCCATAAACACTTGGAATGAATTAATGGCATTATCTCTTTTGGGTGATCAGACACAGACTGGATTGCTGGGAGTGGGGAATGGCTCTTCAGGAAGTTGTATTATCTAACAGCTGGGCTAAGTAGAAGCTGTGAAGTGATGGATTCTAATTTAGCGGCTCTCAGTGACTTTCTTTGCAGCCTTGAGCGAGTTGTGTCATCTCTTTTTCCAATTTCTCAGGCAATAAAATGGGAATGATAATACTGCCCCCGTTCATTATCTCCCTGACTTCATCTCTCAGCATGGTGTGAGAATGTGATGTTAACAGTGCATGCAAGTGGTAAATATTAGCATCATTATTTATTATTTAGGGTGCAGACCCACCCTAAATACATTTAGGAATGCATAGCTTATCTACCAGAGCACAAATTCAGAGGTAATGAGTAACCACCAGATACAGAGCACACATGGCTGGTGACAGGGTGTCACGAGCTGTTCAACACAAAGGAAATCTGCAATTCTGCAGAGCGTTCTGGAGCTGTGAGAGATTCTCCAGAAATAAGCAATTTTTGCCAGAAACAGAATGTGGTGTAACACATATTTGTATGTCTAAGGACTAATTGGTTTACTCCACTTAGTAAAAGACACTTGAATGGCTGTGTTGGAGCCATCAGTGCATGATGGTGTCAATCAGGGAGAGAGCTGTGAGGATGGTGCTGTGAACTGTACTGGGCTGACCTGTACACACTGCAATGGCATGGGGTAAGAGAAGGTTAAAATCATCAGAGTGCATGAATGGAGTGGGAATTCTGCTGCCTCTTATCCAGCACTGCTCGGACCACAGCTGAGCATGACACAGGGCACGGGGTGGGGGGGGATCTCACCTCCGCATGAGGGGACACCAGGGCAGAGTAAAGCCAGAGCATTGCTCAGGAATGTGAAATAAGGACAGGCGTGTTCCACAAGGCACTTCAATTATTCACTTTTCCTTCTTCTTTCTTGTAGTTCAGCACAATAACCCAGCACAAAGCACATACTTTCCTTTGATGTAGAAATAAGGGCTACTTAGAAGTTTTTATAATTATTTGTGTCACAGCAATGTGGCTCTGCTATGTAAATCTGATAAATGAACATATCTTTAAATAACACAGAAAATAGTTCAAGAAAACCTGGGCACATTTTGTCCAGATGCTGCAAACACCAGGTATGGCTTGTTGGATCTGGTAAGCCATAAAGAAGGACACTCTTAATTAGCCAGGAGTTACTAATCCTGTATTACAAGTTTTACCCAGTTTAAAGAAACCATTAGGTAATCCATCCAATGCTTTTGGGATCTCTTTGTGCAACAAGGGTGGAGAGTTGGTGTGCGGGGGGCAAAGGGGGATCAGGAACTGGTTGGAACATGCCAGTAGCAGAACACGGTATCACAGAGGTGGACTTTGTTCAGTTTAATCTGCATTTCCTTTGAGATTTCCCCTTTCCTTTGTGAGCCCTGTTTCAAAGCAAGGCAGGTAACAGGAACCTTTTTGTGAGAGTCCATGGTGAGCGAGGATGACAGGGCATGATGACAGTGTCGCTCATGAATGTGAGACCGCCCTGGACACGCAGACAGTGACTTTGGAATGCAAATCCCCAACACACTCATTATGTTCCATTTGGCCTCTCTTCCTTCTGCCTTACAGTCTTCCTCATCTAAACATCCTAATGATATTTCTCTTTTCCTTGCCCAGATTTTATCTTTGCATAGCTCTATTGCTGTCAGGGTCTGCTGCTGAGTCGGGCACTGAGCTGAGCTGAGAAAGGGAGGACACCTGGGTTTGGCTAAAGCTGACAGTTCTCCCTGACATTAGCATGCACTGCAAACACCAAGTCTGGCCTGACTTCAGTACCCCTCGACAGAGACAGTGAACATTAATTTGAGACCAAATAGTTGAGATGGTTTTTTGAATTACCTGGCTCATCAAGGAAGAATGAGTGTCTGGAAAAGTACTTATAGGCTCTGAAGGAAAGCAGGTAAAGACAGTGCAAGAAAATTTCTCTCAAACTGAAGACTAATGAAACATTTCTGGGTGATTAATTTTACTAAAGTGACTTTGCAACACTCCTACTCGTAATGCTGTTTCAAATGGTGACATCGATAAGTTGTATATAGGGAAGTTGAATAGTTTTGCTCATGTAGATGTCACCTGTAACTTGTGTCACCTCTTTCCTTTTCTGTGTCCTTCCAGTTTTGTCCCTTCTGAAACAATGAGGCTTTAGCTGTCCTGACTGATATCAGTGACACTGCCACAGTGCACTGTGCATATGTAAGGGAAAGCAAAATCAGATATTCCAAGGACCAGAACAAATAATGGATAAAAATTTATTGGCTGCAGTGAGGTATATGATGAGAGGCAAAAGACCAGGAAAAAACTGGAGAGATTATTCCCTTTAAATTATAGCTAATTTGCAGAGTGATAACTGAATCCCAGATGGATATTCCTGCCCTGGGGAGATGTGCAGAATACATCTGTCACTAGCTCAGCCACTCACTTTAATTAAACAGCTTTTCTTCAGCGTTTTGGTGACTAAAAGCTCTTTAAACTACCAATGTCAGCTCTACCCAGCTCTGTGTGGCACTTTGCAGTGTTAGGCTGCAGATCATTTTAGAAGCGCATTCACTACAGTATCCCTGTTCGACACTCGGGGAGCCAGCCCACGGCGCGCTGTTCCCAGAGGGGCTGTGGGAGCTGCTGCCGGGAAAGCCAGTGGTTGGCAGAGCTTCCCTTCAGGCTTGCGGGGGGATCTCGTTGATGGTGGAGGACACCACCTCCCCGTTCACACTGTCGTGGACAATCGCTTTGAGCTTTTGGTTGCTCAGCCCAGAGTGTTCTGAAAGAAAGGAAAGTTTAATTAGCCAAGGGGCAATGCTGAGACAAGGTGATGGAGGGAAAGATTAATTTACAGTCATTTGCCTGCTGCCTTCTCAACTGAGTTATCTCTACATGTTTCCCTTTAAGTCAATGTTTGTTATTGCTCTGTGTGAAATGTGCTGCCAGAAAGTCACCCTGGGTCTGGTCTAGGTCAGGGCAAATGAATAACACAGCGACAGCCCAGCCAATGCAAATCCAGCAGATTATCCTGGATGTCTGCAGGTCATGCTCATGCCAGAATATGAGTTTCCAGACATGCAGATTTTCAGTTTGCTCTCAAGCCCTAATGCTGTTTTAGTCACCCAGTGGAGTCTCTGTGCTTCCTCATATCCCAGGAAAGCTTTAGTCTGGAGCCTGAGCTGTGGCCACGTGTGTGACTGACAGGGCTGGGGCTGAGGCAGCCCATGGGCAGGCACAGCCCAATGGGCTCTGCAGTGAGCGCTCCACAGCAGCCAGAAACCACTGAAATGGTTCTCAAAGGTCTATATGATCGGTACCTGCCATGCACACCTTCCACAGTTCACTCAGGTGAGGTTAAAATTGCCCTGAGTAAAACTGGATTGGAAATAACAATAATGAAGAGTCACTACAGAGAACAAAGTAAGGAACTTTTACCTTTAGTTTCGGATTTTGTTGCTATCCTGTGAAGATAATGAAATAGAGAGAAAATAGTGTTAGACTGATTTCAAGAAGTTATTGATCCCCTTCTCGCTGATTTTGAGGAGACCTCACCCCACTATGAGGTAAAATTTTTAAAAAAGGATAAAAAATGATGCTTTTATACCATGTGAGCTTTCCCTTTGGTAGATATTCTCACTGAAAACCATCCCTGTGTGCATTCACTATTGCTCCCAGGGACAGGTGCATTGGTTCTTGTGTTTTTGGAATTGCTCAGGTTGATCCCAGTTTGGTTTCTGACAAATACCCCCACACTTGGGTCCACTCTGTCCTGCATGCCTGAGAGTTTCAGTTCTAAAGGCTGATGATCTTCCTTTTTTAACTTTGTATAAATCAGATGAGAGAATTAAGCTGAGGCCAACACTCTCCTATGCTGAGATGGCCATGCTGTGGGAGTGGAGATTTTTTAATTTTTTTTTAATATAAAGTTATAGGTAATCCAAATTACATGGATACAAGTGTCTCTGTACTCTAAATGGCTCTGGCTTTTTATTATGATCCGTCACATTAAAATACCAACCCTTGATGTAGTATGGAACTCACTTATGCTTTGATTAAGCATAAACAAACAAATAAATAAATAATCTGAATATGAGGACTCTCCTCTCATCTGTTCCAGTTGGGGCAGCTCTGCCTTACCCATCAGCATTCCCTTCCAGCAGCAGGCGGTATGTGGAAATTTCCTTTTCCAAGCGGGTTTTGATCCCAAGAAGAATCTTATATTGGTTATTTTGCTGCTTCATGTCATGGCGAACCTGGCTCAGCTCTTCCTCGCACCGGGAGATGATCTGCTGCATGTTTTGAAGAGCAGCAGCGTAGTAATTCCGAGTGTCAGCCAAGGTGTCTTCCAGCATGTGTTTCTGACGGGGCAGATAATACCAAGACCTTGATTATTATTTATGTGGTAGATATAACACAGAAATGCCAGCAAATTTGGTCTCTAGCTAGAAGATTGCAAAATTAAGGCTGTGGTAATTTAAACACTTATGCATTTGCATAACTATTCCTGTGAAGGCAGCAGAACCACGATGCTGTGCTGTGTGTGCATGAGAGGCAAAACTGAGTCATTTATCCCTGCCATATCCGTTCTGCTCAAAGCTGTGCTCCTGGAACTGCTGTCTGTCCTGTCAGTTCTGCACGAACTGTCCAGAATTGCTCTGAAGTCTCCAGGTCACTGGGATGTGAGCTTTAACCTGTGTAAAAGCTGAGTAATGTAACTGTGGAAGTTCCCCACCAATATTTTTCACAGTGCCAGTATTTCATGCATGATAACAGGGCTAGTAAATATGTACTTTGCATTCTTTGCATTACTGTCTGTCTTCTGGACGCATTTTCTTTCTAGACCTTATCAGCTATCCCTTATCTTCTTCTCCTCATATTTTGTTGTAAGGAGAGACATACATTTTTCACTTCCTGGTGATGGTTGCTGAATTTATTTTGCATATTTTGGCAAAGTTGAGCATGATCTGAATTCCACTTTCCCTCATACTTTAAAAACTGCAATAAAATTATTCTAGGCTGTGGATTTAGATGGAGAATTGGCCCATGACAACTTCTGAGAGTATATGGAGTAAGTGAGCAGCCTGAGATGTCTGCATCAGATACCTTACTGATCTGTGCCTGCAGCTCAATGTCCAGGGACTGCAAAGTTCGCCTTAACTCCTTGATCTCGTTCTCGTTGCGCTGGATCTGCTCAGGATTAGGGGTTGCTGCCAGGGACATTGCTGCACTCTGTGGAGCAGAAGCAAGAGAAAAGCTCACGGACTCTAGTCAGGCAGGTACAGCCACAGGGGGCTTGGAAATTGAGCAGGGAGTAGCTCTTACCTGTTCTTTGTACCAGTTGTCCAGGCTTTGACGATTCTTTTCAATTATGGCCTCATAATCTTCTCTTATTTCTGCCAGAATCTTGCCTAAGTCCTCAGGAGGGGCCGCGTTTACTTTTACATTGACTTTGAAGTCTTGTGAGGAGCGATTGGCTTCCATATCCTGTTCATGTGTTAGCAGAGGGAACAAGCACACTTGTTTATGAAACTCGAAAGTTTTCATGGAGCCACAGAATCCCAGAGTGGTTTGGGGGGCAACTGTTATATATATATATAAAGTTAACACTATTTGAAAAAATTATATGTTGATAATACTCTGACATGACTTAAACCAGTGACATATTTGCTTCTGTGGCAGAACTCAATAAAAAACGTGAGAAGTTCTTTTCATAGAATGTTTCTGTAAGAAATGGACTTATTGAAGAAGCACTGACATTTTTTATTTATTTGTCTATTAGAAACCCAAAACTTTTGAGGAAAATCTAACAGTAATTTCATCTTTCTTACCCTTTATGTTAATATTTATGGAACTATAACTAAGTTTACAGGAGAGTAATGTAAAAGTTCTATGTAATTGTTAAAGGAATAATTGGATTAAAGCATATAATTACTGTGTAAACAACATAATTACAGGACCAGTCAGGCAGGTAGGGTAACATTCCTTTTGGTGTAGCACAACCTTCCGTGCCTGGTACCATTTTCAAAGCGCCCTGGCAAAGGAGCCTTTCGGGGTATGACATCATGGTATGCAGATGAGCTGGACACAGGGATGGCTCTGTTGGTCCCCTGTGTCCAAGAACTACCCTGGGCTGTCAGGGGTCAGCCAAAGGCAGCTTCACCTGCTGCTGTGTAACCCCTGTGTTTTATTCTCCACTTTAATAACCCACAGACACCGAGCAGGACGTTTGGTCCTGTGTTAGGTAATAACTGCAAACAACACCAGATCAAGCGAAACCAGCATGTTTCAAGCAGTGGAATTATAAATGTGGGAATAACAGAGAGCACTGAGTATAGCTGTGGAAGAATTCCGACTAGTGTGGCTTTTGAGAATTATTATCTAATTACTGTGCTTGGGATTTTGCAAGAATGAGTAATTTTGCCTGACTTCACCAACCATTCTTTTTAATTTTGATCCTTCAAGAATTCACGGTCTGTTTTGCTCAGTTCAGCCTGTTCTGGGTGACCCTGCTTGAGTTGGGGGGGTGTGGACAAGGGGACCTAAAGAAGTCCCTTCCAGCCCTCAACCCCTCCGTGCTTCTATGAGTGTGGGAAATGACATATTCTGAACTAAGGAAAAAGTCTATGATGAGTAAAACCCAACAGCACTCTGTATATTTATATCTAAGCCTTTCTGAGAATATTTCTGTCCAATATGTCAGTTATTATTAGCTGTGTGTGACAGATGGGTGGGAGAGACTCCAGCAGTGTAACTGGTAAAGCAGACACAGATTTTTTGCCTCACCTGACTCTCATTGGCTGCTTCAGAAACAGGATTAGGTCCTGAATCATCAATCCCACTTAGAGATTGTGGGTCTTACTCAGTTAATTACATGGTAGTAAAGATTTGTGCGATAGGATTTTACCAAGTGGAACTTTTTCTACCTCCTCATGGTCTTTCCTCCTGAGGATGTGCTCTTCTCTCAAGCCTTCAATTTCCATTTCCAGATCTGTGGTAATAATGGTCATGCCATCGAGCTCCTTCCGCAGGTTCTCCACATCCAGCTGCACTCCCTGCCTGCGACACTTCTCGGCTTCGTATCTTTATGAGGAAAGAGAAGACACAATGTGCATGTTGTGAACTGCCTGATTCGGGCTCTTGTATAAAGAGACGTAGACTTGCTTAGTCTATGTAGGGAACTAGAGAGAAGAAACAACCAAGGAAACCAATTCTGTTTCTAAAATATGTTGTTTAAATACTTTTGAATAGTCCTAACAATAGAATGGGTTTCATTATTTTTGTATTTAAATTTCCTTTCTTCCTCATAACTTCTCCTATATGGTAGGAAATAAAATTTCTTTTTTTTTAACTTCCCTTTTTGTATTTTAACATTTACCAGGTTGTGAAACCTTTGAGAATATGATTATCTGAAAACAGTATCAGCAAACAATGCTTGCATTAGTTCTTCCAAAATGTCTTTCTTTTGAGTCCCTCAGAAAAACAAGAAAAATGGGATGGAAGCCAGTTACTAACATTCCTCTCTAACCTCTTACAGTGTCTGTAGTGAGCCAAAGGCAGGGGAATGCTGCCATGTCTTCCCTTGGGCATGGGAAGCACTTTTGCTCCTCAGCATCTCTACTCCATATTTTGTGGGCTCTGTTGGTGGTTCTCCATTCACTCAGTAAACTCAGTCTGAGTCCCATCCTTCAAAGTAGTTCTCCTGGTTCCTTTTGTGATGCTGATTGATAATGAAAGGCTGGCAGTGCTCAGTGTTTCCGAGTTTGTCACAATATTAACAAAAGCGGAGAGATACTTTATATTGCTGATCACCAGCTGCAAGAAATAAGACAAATCTTCCTGATTCCTAAGAACTCTTACAGAAGTGTCAAATCCTTTCCATTGGAAAGACCTGCCTGGAAGTTTTCTGTCCAAACATTTTGTCTTTTTAGTTGATCTGAGAACTGTCTTTCAATGTACTGAAAATCAGACTGTGCTGGGAGCCAGGGTGGCACAGGCCCAGATACTGTGCACAACGTACGGGACTCCAAAGCAGAAGCTACAGAAGGACAGGTGTTCCCTGCAGAGCTGGACAGAAGAGGTGATAAGTCCAGGAAATAGATTTGGGCTGGACTGGGAAGTGAGGTGCTTAGAGGGGATAATTTGTAATCCCAGATGACAGTTTTAAGTGCCTTTTGTCACAAGTATCAAGTGTCTGCTGTCAAACCTGCTCATCAGGACCTGCACTAAGTAGCATAAACAGGGTGACTCAAGGTTCTTCAGCAATCATTTGTGAGTTTTGCATCCTTTTGGTTTTTTTCCCTGTTCTACGTTGTTTTTATTCATCCAGTATCAACAGAAAACCTCAGTAAAATCACTTTCCTATTGGATAAACAAGAAAAAGCAAGTTTAATCTTCTTTTGAACGTAATGAGGAAACCAAAGAAGAGCTTACTTGAGCCTGAAGTCTTCAGTTGCCATGTTAGCATTATCAATTTGTAAAAGGATACTGGCATTGGTGATCTTATTATCCTCAATCTGGAAAACAGAGAATCCAACAGGAGAGTCAGTGTTGCCATGGGGTGACAGTAAATAATCTGTGCTGGTTTAGCCTCTTTGCTACTCATAGGGAGCATTTAAATAGTAGAATTCCTACACTAAGGAGAGCACAGGAATAAAAGCAGCTCAGTTTTCTGATTCATTTAGGTGTTTTGCAATTTTTGTCCACAATCTTACTTTACTATTTTTCTTAATTTTTTTGAGGATATGAACCAGGAGGCATCATCTTATTCCTGGCCAGGTAGAGGATATGAATTACATTACACAAACTTCATGGTCTATTACAGAGTAACAGTCACTGCCTTCCTCTGGTTTTGAGACCGGATTCTGATCCTGTTCAACATTGCTGACAAAGCTGCCTTGGGCATCTTTAGGACAAATTTCAGTAAGAACCATTAAGCTGTGTCTGAGTACAATCAAAATGCTGGAATTAATGCTATGCTAAGAAGCAGCGTGTGCATGAACACCTTGCTGAGTCGGGGTTGCGATGCACAGCAGTGATGGTGGCAGGGATTCACTGGCAGGACCCTCAGTCCACCATGGGCTTCAGCCTGGAGTTGCATGCACAATACCACTGGTATTTGGTTGTTGTGCTCCATTCAGTTATGCACCTATAGCTGCTCTGAATCGAGCAGCAGCATGGAGTGATTGATTCAGGTATCTGATTTTGCTTTAGGATTTGAAGATTGCCCTAAAAGGTGAAGGAGGAAGCACAGCCTCATTCCTTTGGTGCACTCAGCATGTGCTGGAAAGGCTCACAAGTCCCTGATAACCTTGAACAGCTTTTAACTATGGATCTGAATGTGAAAAGCTCAGTATTCTGTGCAAAATTTTTGAAATAATTCCAACAGGAACTCATGCAGGGCATCGTGTCCTTTTCTAACAGAGAGAAAAGAGGATTGTGGCTGCAGTCCCACCAGCTACCTTCACTCAGCACCCACAAAGCTAACCAAGGGGCACCGTGGCTGTACAGAAATAATTTCCTCTCAACACCTTGGAGGAAACTTCCCACACCTCAATGAATCACAAAGAAACAAGGAAATGACAAAATTCTCCTGAAGTGTCAAAGGTTCACCTCTGTAGTAAAGAAGAAGGTGCTATGGAATGTTTAACTAATCTGCTAAGAGACTGTGCATTCCTGCGCAATTAGCAGCACACCTCGGATACTGCCCTGGGACACGATCAAGGCCAGCTCAAGAACTATAACAATGCCCTGAATGTGTGGCTGCCTGCAATTTGGTATCAGAGGAAAGGCAATTCTTGAATCCAGTCTTGTAGAACATACAAGGCATCGAGAAAACAACACAAGTTTCTCAGCTTTGTGCTATGTACAGAATTGCTGTGTGGCTATTTCTGGGCTATCTGAGCATTGGTCAGTGCTTTGCCCACTGCCACATGGCCCTGGTTGCTCTGCAGCCAGCAGGGAAGCTCACATGTGGCAGTTACCTCTTAATAATCACATGGAGTTCCTTACTGCATCTGTCATGAACATGGCTGCGTCTCTAGTGCCAGTCTGCAAACTGTCAGATAGCTTCATTAAGAACTCATCCATTATTATATAGGAAATACACTCCAGTTCCTTCTCAAAACAGGGATTTTCCAAGAAAGCTTCCTGCAATGGTTTTACCTCTCATGCCTCATGCCCTTTGTCCCATCTCCTGCAATGTTCTGTAGATCACTTGGCTTATTTAGCGGCACAAGGTGTTTGAACAGAGACAGTTACCTGAAGAACAGGTGCTGTTTCATTGTGTATCTGGGTTAGAATGGAGTCAGGCTGGAGCAAGGCACTTCCCAAAACTTGTTGCTCCATCTGGCATGTTCACCCTGAATTCAGGTATCCAGGAGAGTGTGGTTAAAATGTAGGATCCAAATGATGATATGCCTCCATGTTCAGACAGGCAGCATATCATAGACATTCTGGGTTATTGGATAAAGGACCCTAATTTTAGCCTAAATTTTATTTTAGGTGCTAAATTAGTTTGACCTTTTAAATTAACATTTACTTAGTTTAATTACAGTTAATAATTAGATGCTATATTTTCACTCATTTTACTGGCAGACGTGCTGCTAATTGCAATAATTTATAGAGAAAGTAAAAATTTTGGATTCGATCACTGGGCTGTCACCTGTAAATGATCCTTTTCCAGCCTTTCCTCCCACGTCCAGCACAGCCACCAGCTTCCAGGTGTCTGTGGCCAGAGACAGCTGTTTAAGGGTTGAGTGTTAAAAATAAGCGGTTTGGGTACAACCTATTCAAAAGTGAGGGCTTTACCCCCATCAGCATCATGATTTTATGCTTATTGTCTTCCTAAATAGTTCTGATTTATTAATGCCAAATCAACCTGAACACATTTATGTTCTTGATGAACAAGTTGTTATTTCTCTTTCAGTTCAAAAGGAAAGTGCCCAAGTGCCAGGTCTGGGGATGGTGACCTTTCTTTATCCTTAAAACAGAAATGGGTGATGACAGCTCTGGCTCTCCGTACACAGGCTGTGGTCGGAGCACCTCATCTTCTGCCTGGAGGCAACACTTTTAGCTGTGAGCATGGAGTTTGATTAAGTCCCTGGCCCTAATCAGTGAAGATGCAGATTAATACCATTTCCAAGCCTTTTTGAAAAGAATTTCTCAGGATCTTGAGAATGCCAAGTAATTGTGTTATAAAAAGTGGAGGGTAAATGACAACATTGCATTTGGAAGAGCTTTGGGTTTTGCCCCATATGGGTATGTAAAGTTAATTACAGTGATTAGTCACACAGATGGTTACAGTGCTAAGGATGTTCATTATGAATACAGATTAATATTATGCTTAAATTTGAAGACACGTGAGTTTGGGAGATTGAAAGAGTTACTGTTGAACATTAATATTAACTACTGGCAGGAACCAGAAATTCTCCTTTTAATTATAGTGAAAACATCCACAAGGAATTTGTCACTACTATTTTCTTAATTACAATGAAGTATTTTTTCATCTGATTACATAAGCTCATTGGTCCCAAAACTCCTGTAGTTTCATAGTCTGCTACCACAGGAATCAAAGAGCTGGAATGCCCCAGTCTGTCTGGAGACAGTGGCAGGAGAGGGGCAGGCTCTGCACTCCTGCTTTGTAATTTGCTCAATACCTGTGCAGTCAAAAAGACCAAGTTCTGCCAGACGCAGTTACTCAAACCCCAGTTTCAGTACAGAAGGGAACACTTGGCAGCACACGGATCCCTTTATTCTGCCAGTCTCTGCAGAATCCCCCTTGCCCCCTTCCAGCCTTTCTTGTGCCCAGTCTCCTTGTGAACACAAAGAATGTTTATGCCCAGGTCCTGGAACCACCTTCCTGAGGATTTCTAACATTTCAAAGGTTTTATTTAACTTCTTTAAAGGAAAGCCATCAGCATAAAGCAGAACCCAGATTCCTTAGAAGAGCACAGAATGACACAGTCCCAGCTCTGACTTACCTGTCTTTGCATGTCAGTGACGTTTTGCTCGTACTGGTTGAAGTCATGCCTCTTTCCATGAGATTTTGTCCTGTGCCACTCTAGGATGCAGCTCTCCAGCTGAGCGTTGGCTGCTTCTAAGGCACGCACCTTGTCCAGGTAGGCAGCCAAGCGCTCATTCAGGTTCTGCATAGTCTGTTTCTCATTCCCACCCAGGAAGATGCTTTCCCCATAGTGCTCGCCGAAGCCTCCCCAGGGTGCCCCTCCTGCAGCCAGCCAGAAGGGTCTGGCGGAGCAGAAGGAGGGATGTGTGCTGCTGGCACCACCATCTGCATTTGACGCTCTGTAAGAAGTTCCTTGCTGGGCCAAACCACACCCTGAACTACCCCTGAGGGACCCAGAAAAAAACTGGAAAGGGCCTTGGCTGGTGCTCATGCTTAGCTCTGTGTGAATCGAACCCCAGGTTTGGCTGCCTAGCACTGAGCAGCCTCTTCGCCTTCCCTGAGCAGCTTTATGCCTTTTCCTGTGGGAGTTTCCCTTCGATGAATGACTACAGCAACAAGATTGTGTCATCATGAAACGTGCTTCCTCTTGGTCAATTCTGAAGCATTTATGAGCCTGCACACTGTTGTTGTTTGGAATCAGCCACATAGCCGGTTGCTTTCCTTTCGCTTGTTTGGGTTTTTTTTTTCTTTTTCTTTTCATATGATAATAGTGAGGTGTGGCCAAAATCCGTAGGTGTGGAACAGGATCAGCTCTGCCTCAGACTTCTCTCTAACCCTGTAGTTAGTATGTTATGTTTTCCTGCTCATGAAGGGAAGAAATGGGGAGATGGGGCAGGGATGGGGCTTTGCAGGTACTTTCTGTCGTAGTTCTCAGGCTGTAGAATTACAGCAGCCTGTGGATCCTCAAACCTGTGGATTCTCAAATGCAGTGTGTCCTATCAGCCGTCATTAGCAACCAAACAGCTCCAGCCTGTGGAGACATGAGGCTTTCATGAAATGATCCAGCTTCTAAACTAAAAAAACTCCAGTCCAGAGTCAGTATTGCCCAACTGTTCCCTTCAGCTGCCCATTTCCAGGGGAAACACATGAGAATTGGATACTTTTCTACTGATTTTCTCATGATTTGAGTTTCAGTGGTCTTGTCACAATAGGCGGCAAGGCAGGGAATTTTTGCTGCTCCCAGCATCAATACTGTTAAGATATTTATATCTTAGCTATAGAAAAGAGTTACATTAAGAGTTTGTAACAACACTCAAAAGATTCATGTGATTATTTAAAGCTACCAGCCCTAAAAATTGACCTGGCAGTCATGCAGGAATAGTCTTTCTCAAAAGTCTCGGTAACTTTCTGTCAAACTGCATCCATCAAGCACCGAACGGTCGAGTGTGGCTGTTGAAGATTGTCCTATTCCTCATACGGGTAAGGGGGGCAAACTGGGGAGTGTTCCTGTGGCAACTGCTGGGTTTAGTGGGTTTTCCTTGCTTTGTTCTAGTCCATGACTGAGGGATGAGACAGAGGAGGAAGATTTGGGAAGAGGCAGAAAGCTGAGTGTGTATGGCTCTCCCAGAAATGCTGCAGCTGTTTTCCTTACCTAGGCGGAGGCTCAGCCTTTTCCCAGGGTCTGCCTTGGCCCTGCTGCTTATCCTGACCAGTGAGGTCAGGGAGACTGCATGAAACAGAGGCACACTGTCCTGGGAGAAACATGAAAGGATGTATTTTTCCCTGTTTGTTTCATTTGGAATGCTGCAGCAATATGGAATTGTTGCACTCCCGCTCCCCTGGTACCTCCCGGCCTCATTCCTGACGGAGCAGGATTTGGGCTCCTCCTTGCGGCTCAGGCTCGACTCTGCTCAACACCTTCTCCTTTCCTTTTCCTCAGCTCCCTTTCCATTGAGCACATGCTCCTCTTCCTTTCCTCAGACACCTCCTTATGCAGAAATCCTGTCATTTTTAACTATTTGGGGAAACTATCAGTGAAAATAGGGTTTTTCAGTGAGTACAAGGTTTTTCTCTCCCAAAATACTCTGATTACAGCTGTTATCATAGCTGCAGTTTGGAGTCAGCCCTGCTGCTGAAGAGAGGGGTGGGCTTGAAGCACCAGACAAAAAATGAGAGCCTAACTTGAAAAAAAACCCCACATCATAATAGAACCAATGATATCCTGCAGATCTCACCAGAGATCAATTTCAGACTGAATTTTCAGTTTAGCAAGCTGGTGTCTATGACCCATCACACTGAAATGGAAATACACATGTATGTACAGAATAGAATGTGAAATAAAATGAATCCTTTATTTCACCTGAAATAATTTCGTTACATTCCCACCCTGCCTGGCAGCGAGGCTGGCAGTGTGTGAGACTGGAGAGCCTCTGTCCTGAGGATGTCATGGAGCTACCACATCATGAAAACCAGAATTGTGTTTTCTCTTGCAAATAATCCAAAGTACAGGTGATCTGGGACATGGGAAGTGCTTCTCCTGAAGCTCAGCCTTTCCAAACTGGAAAAGATGCCATGCAGTTTTGATCCACACATGTTGAGGATCCATGAAAAAGACCAAACAATTTACTTCAAAACATGCAGGCTGCAATATTCAATCTGGGTTTAGTCAACTCTTTAATCCAGAGTAGAGAACGGAAGTGACACTCGGAGTAAGGAAATAAAATGTTGTCAGCAGATGGCACCCTTGGATGGGGTCTGCTCTGCTCCCTGGGAGCTGGGTGCTGCTCAGTAGTCCTGGCTTGCTTCATCTGGGAATCATGCTTGTTTTACTGAATTGGAACTTGGGAAGCAAACTGAGCTGAATTTCTAGGCTGCAGGTTAAATACAGGTGGAATATTTTGATAACTACAGGTCAATGTTCTGCAACAATCACTGGTTGATTTAACTCCTCCATCCAGACTACAAATGGATGGATAGTTGCCTGTGGCTGTAGGAATTCCCTTTCTTGCCGTTTGAGTGATACAAACGATAGTCACCTAGGTTTTGGATCAAGAAAAAATATAATTTGTACCATTGGGTTTTCCTGTCTGGTGGATTGTGATGTTGCTTTGCTGCAGTTTGCCAGAGCCTCTTCCCAACTCCTTCCAGTGGGAATACCAGCAGGATCTGCATTCCCTACCAGTAGCACCAATGATCTTGCAGCCTTGCTCATGGCCAAATCGGTGGTGACAGCAACGTATATTTCTTTTTCTTAAATGTCAGAAAATAGGAGACAGAAAAATAGTGCCTCTAAGGAGGTTGGAAGGAAAATAAAATACATAATTCTAGAAATTATATAATTTTTGCAGATACTATAATGTGGATTGAATACCCAGTGATGAGCTAAGGATACCTTTTCCAACACGTTATGTGAGCAAAGTACAGCATTTTGGTAACTGCTTTTTGTGCTTCTGGGATTCACTGGGCTCTTAAAGGTTTACCAGTATCTTTTCAGTTCCACTGGTGGGGATTTGTAGCTGGGAGAAGGTGGTGTGGCTAAAACAGTAGCCAGAGCACTGACATGGGCTGGGGACATTCCTCCCGATGGATGAAAACCAAAACAATTGCAGCAAGCTCGGAGCAATTCCTTTCACCAGGACTGTGCCTGCTGCTTCCTTAGGAGCTGAGGGAGTTTGCCTTGGTGCTGAAAGAAGTGCAGAAATGCAAATATACACATGGAAAAATGCAATTTTTTTCAGAGGTGCTTTTTATTTGTGCATGAATTGCAGCCCCATTGTGCCCTTGGAATTGAGAACAAACATCTTCAGGATTTTTGTGTTATCTTCTCTATTTTTAACTGATACCAGCTCCAGATGACTGGCAGAATCTAATGGCTCTTCATCTGTCCATTCATCACCATCTTTATTATTCTTTTTCAAGTTATGATTGTTGTTGCTGTTGTTATTCCCAGAGTATCCCCTGGCTGGGTACCAGCAGCTCACGCTGGGAGGGAGCGTGGGCTGTGTATGGCAGTGCCGCAATGGCTCCAAAAACCACCACTAGACTGGATTTATTTGCAGAAGCAGAACAGAAACTTTATTGTTAGGACACAATAGAGCACCAGCAGAAAACAGGGTTGGCATCTCCGACCCAGCGAGCCAATGCTCATGTACAAAGGCAGGGCAAATCTAAGAAAAGACATTCTTGTATACATTCTTGTGATTTGGGGAAGTTGAAAGGCTCTTTCTCTCAGCATTAGCCACTATGGAGGCTGCACAGGTTTGATGTGGGGATTTGGTATTTCTTTATTAGAATCTCCTGTCACGGGTAGAACCAGATCTTCCCTCATCTTCTGTGCCAGAGCGACCTCTTCCACTGCTCCCAAATGCTGTTGTAGGGCGAATAAAAAAATTAAATATGAAACAAAAAAACAATAAGGCCCTGCCAAGACCCTGAGGAGCTGAACAATGAGGTTGTGTTTGTTTGTTTCCTTGCAAGATCTTTCACATATCAAAGGCAGAACTGCCTTTATATCTTATCTACTTTGTCTCCTTGTTCTCATCCAGAAAACGTTAGGAGTGCACATCACATATGGATTTGGAAGTATCTTATATGATGTGTGAATCAGCAGAGGAGCTTAGGAATCTTTGGGAGATTTGGGTATTTTAGAATCCCATGAGGAGTTCATGCAATCGTTCTGGAAATCTACTGGATTCAAAAATGCACATAAAATTAAGTATTATGTTTTTGTCTCTACATGATACAGAACATGGTCATTGTGGGGAGAATAAAATCTGTGGTAGTAAGAAGAAATTCAAGGCTAAAAGGTTTATGTAATCCTATTTTGCCTGTTCATTTCAGCCCCTCATTAAATAAAAATGTTTCTTACCATCCTTGGGGTTCAGTCCTGACAACCTGTAGAAAAGAAATATTTGATTAATGACCATTTCTGACCCTGTCCCCTGAAATCATTGAACCATTTAGGAATTTGTGTGGACAGCCAGGATTTCACACGGCTGCTCTCAATGGCTGGTTCTGAGGTGTGTTGTTTCTGGAGGTGCTGTTAAGGTGCTTTCAGCTTTGAAATCCACCCCTATGTACTTGAGAGGGAATGGGAACAGTGGTCAGACCAGTTCCTTGTCCTGAAGTGTTTGCTTATACTGCTCCTCTCCTCAGAATGCCTCTTCTATAAACTAAGGAGCTGATTCCTCCTCAGAAATAAAAAATAATTCCATGTATAGATCAGATATGAGAAATGGGCACAAAAATACAGATTTTACTGAAGTAAGCTGGAGTCTACACCAAGCTCTTTTCTAGCTGGGGTTACTGGTGCATGAGGATGGGTATTTTCACCTCTGTGCACAAACAGAGAAAACCAGCAGCTAAAGAAGTATTGGCAGCAGGTTTTTATAGGTTGTCTCAGGCTAAAGGCTCTAATTCCAGTGGAACCAGAGGATTAAGTGAGACATATATATGGGGCCTGGTGCCTTTTGTAAGTCATCATAGTCAAAATGGTGGCATTTATATTTTCAAATCCCTGATGTGCAGATTTAGCTTGAGTTATGGCAGCACCAGGGACTTTGCTGGGAACCTTCTTTGCCAATGCTGCAAAGGCTGGGTGTGCAGGGAGTGTGACTCAGCGTTCCAGAGTCAGCCTGGCAGCCACAACTCCCGCTCCTCAGTGGGTGTTGTAACCCTTATCTGCTCATCAGGGTTTGGACAGAGTGACATACTGTGAGTCCTGGCCCTCCAGCAGCTGGCGGTACGTGGCGATCTCCTGCTCCAGGCGACTCTTGATGTCCATGAGCATTTTGTACTCCTGGTTCTGGCGCTCCATGTCACAGCGGAGCTCGCTCAGCTGCTCCTCCACGCTGGTGATGAGGGCCTGGATCTGAGCCAGCTGCGCGCAGTACCGGCCTTCCGTGTCCCGCAGGTTGGCCTCCAGCCCAGCTTTCTAAAGAGGAATAATGTCAGAACAGGTTAGTTAGAATGAAGTTTGTCCCACGGAGGGGGAGTCAAGGAGAGGCAAGACAGCGAGGCAGGAAGGGGAGAGTGTGAGACAGTGCCCTGTGATGTGCTCGGGGCAGCTCCGTACCATGCTGAGCTGCGACTGGAGCTCGATCTCCAGGCCCTGCAGTGTGCGGCGCAATTCCGTGATTTCCGACTTGCTTGTCTGTATCTGCTGGGTGTGGGTGGCAACTTCACGGTTCAGCTCATCAGTCTGAAAGGAGAAAACAACTGTAAAATCGCATACAAATGTATAAAAAATCAATTATTTTGAGAAAGGGAGATAGGGACCTGCCAGGGCGGTAAGGCTGAGGCAGTGCATCACTGTGCTGTTCATTGGTGTGACTGTACCTGAGTGAAGAACCAGGCCTCAGCATCCTTACGGTTCTTCTCAGCCAGAGCTTCGTACTGTTCCCTCATCTCAGCAAGAACTCTGGTCAGATCGATGCCAGGAGCTGCATCCATTTCCACATTGACTGTTCCACTCAGCTGGTTTGAATACTCTTTCATTTCCTGCACGGGCAGAAGGCAGAGGACGACAGTAAGATCAGGCTCTCTCCTCTCGCACTGTTCCTGCCCCCAGTGATCCTGGCTGTAGTACACAGTACCTGTGCTATCAAGTATCATAGATGGAACACGCATAAAATATTTATCACATTTTTTCTCTTGTTGAACCAGCTTCCTACTCTCTGTGTAGTCACACACCACACACATATTTACATGTAACTTACACGTATGTTTCATCTACAAGAGACATAAGTTCCAAAGGGACATGATCTCCTCTCTGCACTGTCAGGACTCACCTCTTCGTGGTTCTTCTTCAGATAAGCCAGCTCCTCCTTCAGGTTCTCAATCTGCATCTCCAGGTCAGCTCTGGACAGGGTCAGCTCATCCAGGACCCGGCGCAGGCCGTTGATGTCAGACTCCACGCTCTGGCGCAGGAACAGCTCGTTCTCATACCTGCAGTTCCAAAAAGAAACAAGCATTGGAACATGTCCGAGTTTGTATTCAGTAGAGCTATAAAATGATCATATATAGGAGGAACAGTGGGCAGTAGATGAAAACATATGTATTTAGAAGTGTAAAAGTGATAAAAGTGTTTTTTCCAATATACAGCTATGGCATAAGGAAGCACAGACATTGCCATGTGATTTTGTTGCTGAGGAGGACATGACATTTCACCTTGCAGAACCTAATAATGATTGTCAGCATCAAGGGAAACATCACACAGGACAGGCGTTTTGCAGTGTCCTCTCAGATTTGGTGTGTAGGAAAGCACAGGGCTGCCTGGGACACAAGAGGGAAAAGAGAAACCTGCAAGCGCATTGCTGCAGGGAAAGCAGCTGCACAGGGACCTTTATCATCTGATGTACTGCTGAGCCCTGGAGCTGGAAAAGCCCCACTTTACTCTAAATTTCAAATGCCAGCAGATTACTGCTGCAGCCCCATAGCAATCTCTTCCTGCCACTCTGTTCTTTCTAAGTGAGAATCCCAACCTATTCCTGCCTTCTTTCCACTGTGATTCCGGCTAGTAAAAATATTTAAGTATCCAAAAAAATGAAGACATAATGTTTACATAATGGCTATAACTCATTATGCAAACAGCTCAGTGATCTGAATGCTGTGTTCAGACAGGCTTATATTCTGAACTGGTCCTTCATCAATTGATTCTGCTTGCCAGGGTTTTTTGCATCAGAAGTTACTAAAGACAAAACTTATGGTTTGCTTTTCTGTTATTCGTGGGATTTGTGGAAGCAGGTAGAGAGGTCAGGCAGACAGGCTCCAAGATGGTGAAGAGAGAGCTTTATTTACAAGAAGTTCTTTTTATACACACTAATAAACAATTGTCTATTGGCCAAAGACAATCCACCCCCAAAGACCTATTGGTTATGGCTCGTACACCTCTAACACTAAACACAGAGATTAAGAAAGTACAGTTTATCTATATTCTCCATGAGAGAGAAAGAAAAATCCTAAAACACTGCAACTACAAAAACTGTTTTGAAAGCGTGAAGACAAGCAGAGTGAAGACAAATGTGCTCCAGGTGAACTTACTTCAGTCTGAAGTCATCAGCAGCCAGCCTGGCATTGTCAATCTCCAAAATGACCCGGGAATTGTCAATGGTAGCAGCAAGGATCTGGCAATTAAGAAACACAGAGAAAGGTTCCTGTGAATAATGGTGAAATATCTGATCCATATTCCATGAGCAAACCAGAGAGCTGTGAGACTCTGTGCAACACAGATTAGAACCACAACAGGAAAATACGTTTGTACAACACCTGATCTTATCTGTAGCCAGGAGAATTATCTTTCCAGCCTTTGAGGCCTACCTGTCACATTCTTTACTATTTGATTCCTGATAAATATATTGATAATTCTAAACACGTTGCTAACTTTTACTGCAATTATTTTAATTTCAACAAACATCACATTGCCAGGATAAGATATTTGGTGTTTAAATTGAGAAGAGGCTACTCTTTTCTGCTAGAATCCTCAGGACCTCAATGAATTTGCAGTTGAGGAATTCACTATTTCTTCTGTAGTTATTCAAGCTTATTTTAAAGACATGGAACATGCAGTTCCATAATTCTCTTGCCTTCTCCTAACTCCTGTACATATGAATGTCATACCTTGTCTCGGAGATCTTCTATTATCTTGTAATAATTGCTGTAGTCGCGGGCAGGGCTCGTGGGAGCTTGTTTCTGGTACCAGTCTCGGATTTTCACTTCTAAATCTGAATTGGCCTCTTCCAGGGCTCGTACCTTGTCCAGGTACGAAGCCAGCCGGTCGTTCAGGTTCTGCATGGTTATCTTCTCATTGCCAGAGAGAAGGCCATCGCCACCGCCAAGGCCACCACCGAGGTCAAAGCCTCCACCGAAGCCAGCACCACCTCCAAAGCCAGAGCCCCCTCCAAAGCCAGAGCCCCCTCCAAAGCCTCCTCCATAGCCCCCCCCGAAGCCACAGGAGAGCCCCCCGCCGTAGCCTCCTCCTGCAGAGGAGACATACCTGGCTGAGGAGATGGAGACGCCCCTGCCGCCCGAGCCGCCGTGGATGCTCGGGGCCCGGTAGGAGCCTCCGGCACGCACTGAGGACAGGCGAGAACTGCTGCCCCCAGCACCCCCAAGGCCACCCCCGTAGGTGGAGGAACAGCTCATGAAGGAAGTGGCCATGGCTGCAGCACAAGAAGGAGCAAAGGTCAGTTATGCAGCTTGGCAAGAGAAGAGAGCCTGTGCCTTCACTGCCTTGGTGCCTCTTTTATATCCTCATGATGGGGTGTTGGGAGACAAACCCCACTGCAGCCCTCCCTCCAAAATTCCTCCTCCCTAGAGGTGAGGCCAACTATGATGACATTCCTGACAAGCAGTGCTGGCAGCACATTGCAGGGGCTTGGGGTTTCTTTTTTTAATTAAACAAAAGGCATGAATCAGATGATGTTTTTTCTTCAGGCTATAGTTCTGAAACTTGGAGTTTACTTCTCTGACATTTAAGAATGGAAAAACAGAGTGAGTTCAGCCCCACCCACTTGCCTATTTACAATGCTCACCATGGCTACATTCAGAAAATCAACTTTTTCTAAATATGAGGTTTAAGTAAAATTCTCCTTTAGTTGAAAAATGTACATTCATCTCCATCTCACCATTATTCCTTTTTTCTATGCATATTTTTTCCATTTAAAATTTCAGAACTGAATTTGAAATGTTCTTATTCTTGATTTTTTCTTGGAGTCTGAATTTTTAGTACAAAAAACATCTACCCATGGCATTGTGTGAGGAACAATCAGCATCCATTGGTGTGCAAGGGAGAGTGGGCACAGTAAATTTATTAATGGGTGTGAAATAGTCCAGAAGGATAACACAAGACTGAAATAACTCAGTTAAAAGAGGAAATGTGGGAGGACAACTAAGATCCTGTTGATTTGGAAAATGTAAAGAGAATGGGTTTAAGATAAGACTCTTCTGATAGCAATAAATGTGTTTGATGCCTATGTGCACTAGGAAATGGAGTAATAGTTGAAAATAATGTTTGAGAAACACTCAGAAGAGTCACCTGAATCCTCCATTTAAAGTGTGAGTCTGAAACAGAAATAGATAACAGAGCTAATAAATTGCCAGTGAAATTCAGAAACTCAGTCATCCAGCCCTGTTCGCACTGCACAGCCATGAGAAGGCAGATGTGGGAGATGTGTGAGGAAGCGCGAGCTGCCCTTGTGCCCTGCTGGGGATGAGGTGTGTGGGGAGTGTGGCAGTCACCAGGAGTTTGCAGAGAGCCCCGTTCTCTGCACAACACGGGGACCTCGAATAAAGCTTAAAGAAGAAAACTGATACGTCTGCTAAAAACATCATAAGGAGAGCATTATTTTTAGGACAGTCTCTGGCGGTACAGAAACTGAGCTTAGAACTCACGGTGGGATTTTGGATAACCCAAGGCTCACAGGAGACACTGGAATAAACCAAGGGGTTTCTGACCTTGCCAGTTGAGATGTTAATGCAGGTGCAGGGAATGTGCAGCTTTTTCCCCTGGAGATGTACACTTGGGAGGGAAGAAGTGGCAGGGTCCAGCTGTGATGTGCCCTCACAGGCTGGCTCTGGGCACAGCCACTCACTCCAGGCTGATCAGAGGACACCGGTGGGTGTTCACCGCTCTGGAAACATGTTTCAAGCTGAACCTGGCCCTTTGCCACAGCCCTTCAGTTTTGCTGCTGGGCAGATTAATGGTCTGTGTACCTTGCCAGATCCCTGTGTCTCCAAGGGTTGGTGGCTCAGGAAACAAGTTCAGACAAGCCCTCCTGCAGATAAAAAAATTGTCTGAAAGACCCCTGTAATGTCAGTGCCTTGATGTCTGTGCACTGCTAGGGGCTGTTCAACTGAGAGTACCCACAATAAGCAAATCATGTTCCATTAAAAACCCCCTAGCAACAAACTAGCAAAAGCACTTCTAGAAAACACCACAAAATTTATCAGGAAACTTTAGGGAGTTTTTGTTCAGTCTTCTCGCACTCAGGCCTGATAACTCCTTTGGAAGGTCACTGGTGAAACACACCTTGCTGCTTTTTAACATGCCCCAGGCGTCATGCTGGAACGGTATCAGATGAACACTTAAAAAAACCAGGTAGCAGATAAAAGGTGTTTCTTTCTGTAGAGTATTTACCATTGGGAAACAAAATAAATCAAGCACCCAATACAGATCATGCCCTATCATATAATTTAGATGATGATTTCTACAGCCTTTTCTCCTTACAGGCTGTACAAGGAAATAGAAACCAATCACCTGCTGAAGTTAAAAAAAAAACAACGAAAAGCTCTTTCGATCTTATGCCTTTATTCTGGTCTCACTATCTTTGCTCAGAGATTCCTTATCCAATGTCTTGACACACAGAATCGTCCTTTGCACAGTCTCAGCATTGTACCTGTGGTACTCAAACTCCTTGGTTTGTCATCTTCTACAGAGCTTTCCTGGAAGACATTCCCTGACATGTCTGTGCTGCACAAATTCTTTTGTTACCTCTGCTGTGGGATTAACGGAGCTGACACACTCCAGCCCCTCCTCTCAGGACAGCAAGTTCCAGTCAAGCAGCAACTTGTTTGTCATCTCAGTGATCGCTGTGAGTGATAAAACCATCACTCAGAAAAAACATAACATACCTTTAGAAAACGCTTTTTTTTTGCACTGTACTGTAAAATTTTAGTGTCTGAGTGATTTATATTAAACATTTCACCAGAAGTCCTTCATTGCCCTACAGATACGGGACAAAATCAATAAAATTATAAAATAACATTAAAACTAGACTTTATAGCAGCAAAAACAAGAATTCAGGATTTTTATAGCTTGCATTCTTGGAGTATGACAATTTCTTGTCAGACTTTCACATTTGCAGCTGGACAATACCAGAAATTTGTACCAGTGATCTCCTACCCTGACTGGTTTTGTCACAAGAACTTGCTCTCCAGGGATGGGCTTTGTTAAGATGAAAAAACAAACCTGGAGCTGTTTGTTCGTTCATCTGGGGGGGTTTCCAGGTCTTGGTGTTCTAGGGAATAAGTTTGGTACAAAGCGTGTGTTAATGTGTCTGCACTCAGCAACTGCCTGTACTGAATGCACGAGGGCTTCTCCTCCTGGCTTTTCCAGATGTGAACCCTACAGAAACAGCTGAGCTCCTGAAGGATCCCCTGCACCCCGTGTGCTTCTCAGGACACTGTTCCCTTTAATTCTGCCAATCTTTCCCCCTCTTCTCCCCATCTTGTCCCTTTCTCTCTGTCTCACTTTTTTTGACTGCTCTGCTCTCTTGTCACGGTTTTCCCCTGTCAAAGTGAAGCCACTGCCTAATGCCACCATGCTTCATTCCAGAGGCTAAACTGGGATTATTGGTGTCAGTAGTGACAAGCTGATGTTGACATGTCACCTGAGTCACTGCTGAATCAAACCCAAACACCAAAACCTTTGTATTGAAGAGGATTGCCCCACCTTGAGAGAGGAGGTCCAGAGCCTTGCGGTGCTCCAAGCCATGTGAACGCTCCATTAATCTGTTGTGAACATCTAGTTGTGAACAAGGGATCATGGACATTCCCCAGGGCCAAGGAGAGAAGTTCTGAAGAATTTGATGATGTCTCCCTGAAACACAGGCTGCAAACTGATCCACTCCGAGGGAGAGCAGTGTTGGGATGCTTTCAGTCCAGGTATATCCCTGTTTTCATTCCCCCTCAGCTGTGGAGCAAACTGTGCCTCCGGTAACAGCAGGAGCTGGGAAGGTGCTGGTTGGGCTGGAGCCTTGGGTTGCTTTTAGCACTAGCACCAAAAAGTTTCCTTGCTGTCAGTTTGGAGAGGGATGGTAGGAAATAAAGTCACTGATTTCTGGGTGTCAGAACAAAAAGTGATTCCACTTGGAATTTCAGCTAGGATAATATCCTTTCAATGGCATGAGAGGTAAGGGGGCTGAAATTGATGCTAAAGGTTTGTAAGCTCTGTGTGAATGGGAAATGGAAGTGAAGAATTCTCCCAACTGCTTCTCGCCCCTGTGTGGTCCTGTGGGAGGTATCTATGAGCCAGTTTAACAGCTTTGTATTTTACCCTATGAAATATCTCCCAGCTCCTGCTGCTCTCCAGAACCGCTTCACATCCCAATGCCCCTGCTCTGCAGAGCACACAGTGTTGGAGTGAGAAACCCAGATCACTCTTGTGCCCCACACCGAGGGGCTGGGGACACTCCTGCCTCTGTATTCCAAGCTCTTGCCAGCAAGAGGAGCCCCAGAAAGAATCAGGACAGAGTTTAAGTCACCCCCACATTGTCAGCACTCCTGGGGAGGCTGGCTGGCTAATTCCTGCCTGAGTAAAGCCAAACTTCAGTGAAATATCACAGTAATGCCAAAGAAGTGAAGATTGCAAGAACATCATCTTTATTCAAGTAGATGAAGGAATTCAGTACATGCAAAACCTAGAAATAATTGCAAAGCTGACCCAATTTGCAACTTAATCACCACTAAGTGAATGAATCTGCCTAAACTTTGTGTGGCCAAGAACTTCCTGTGCTTTAACAGCATTTCCAGCAGTTCAGAGTGATTCGTCTGTGTCTCAATGCACATGTGTTGTCTGCTTTTTCTCAGTTTGCAGATGACCTTTGGAGGACCTTCAGTGCTGTTTCCCATCTCCCAGCTTGTCTCTTTTGTCTACAGGAACAGAGAAAGAACAGCAATTAGTTAAGCCCAGCTCACACAGACCACTCTGTGATGGGTGCTGAGCTTGGCTTGGGCCTCATCTCTCATTCCCTTCCCTCAGAACTTTTCCTCTCCATCACCTGGATTTGACTCATCCCTTTTATGACACCGCTGACCTCTAACAGCTCAAGGCAGGTTTTACTGGCATGTTCCTGCAATTCCCCCGAGCTGGCCAAGCTTCAATTCCCTGTCCTCTCATCTCGGGAAATGATTAAGTGCTTTACTTAGCCTTTACTGTAGCAGAGTCTGAGATGTTTTTCTGATGTCTGACATCTTTTAATGGCTGAAAGTTGTTCCATTCTAATCAGAGACATCATTTGTTATTTATTATTTTTTTCTGTGACAAATCATGCAGACCCCAGTCTCCAGAACACACAAAACTACCAGAATTATGTGTATTTCATTTTAGAAAATAAAACTTCTCCTGAAAGAGAAAGGATTCTTACCGGCAGTTCCCGAAAGGGAGCCAAACATCCTGTGGAACAAAGAGAACAGTTGAAAGCAGAGTTAATACATCAAGTACTGCATGAGATGAGGATGGATGAAAGCAAATTCTCTATCAATCAGGTCCATTGTGTGTGCAGTCAGGGAAGAGATGCCCATCTCCCTGCACGCCTTCTCAGTAAAGGAGAGGGAGTTGTTGTAGGAAATAAATTTTTAAACAGCTGCATTGGGAAAAGACATTATGGAAAAGAAGGAATGGGGGAAATCAAAACCTTTCAACCCCTGCCTCATTTTTTTTCCTCCTTGAGGCTGTGTGAGATGAGATTGAGCTGAGTTCCCGTGTGGGAGTCACTCAGTGACTGCCTTCAATCCTCTTCCCAGTATTTCCTCCCACACTGATTCCTGTTGGGTAAAACTTCTCTGCCTGGTTGCAGGGAGTTTATGGGAATTTGGTGTTAATTTTTATATTCCGTAAAACATTATTAACTGCACTTTTCCTGACTGTGATGCAGCTGATCACTTCAACTGTTGGTTGCAGTTAATCTGCTCTGCTGCTTGCTAGTTCCCCATTCTGTTTATTGAGGTCTCACTTCATGTAAATGGCAACTGTAACATTTCTAGCTCCACCATGGTCTAGAAAAATTAGTTTGTTAAAAATTGTAGAACCCCAGGAGAATTTGCCGTTGTGTTTACTGAGGTGCTGTGGCAAATGAGCACCATGGCATGCTCAGATTTATGAGGCCAAGCAAAAGGTTCTTACTGGGACTCCTGGCCTTCCAGGAGCTGTCGGTACGTAGCAATCTCTTGCTCCAGCCGAGTCTTGATATCCATGAGGATCTTGTATTCGGTGTTCTGGCGCTCCATGTCAGCTCGGAGCTCAGCCAGCTGTGCCTCGATGCTGCCAACCAGCCCCTGGATCTGCGCCAGCTGCGCCCCGTAACGCGCTTCCGTGTCGGCCAAGGTGCCTTCCAGCGCCGCTTTCTGGGAGGGGAAACCACAGACAGGAGAAGTTGCTGCCAGTGCAGGACTCTGTGTAGGGAGGGAAATAGGGGCCCTTTTCAGTAGGGGGTGGTCAGGCAGTGCAAATGGTGTTGTACCATGCTGAGCTGGGACTGCAGCTCGATCTCCAGCCCTTGCAGGGTGCGTCTCAGGTCGGTGACCTCGGACTTGCTGCTCTGCAGTTGTTCGGTGTTGACAGCGACCTCACGGTTCAGCTCTTCAGTCTGAGACAGGGAAAACACTATGTGAGAAATATGGGGGATGTAAGGGTGTCACAGCATTTTTCTGTGTGTTTTAATAATTGTTTCTTTCATGGATTTTTTGGTTAGTGTTTGTACAGTGCGGAGGGGTTTTACCTTGCTGTGGAACCAAGCCTCAGCATCCTTCCTGTTCTTCTCAGCCATGTGTTCATACTGGTCCCTCATATCTGCCAGGATCTTGGACAGGTCAATGCCTGGAGCAGAGTCCAGTTCAACACTGACTTGACCAGCTACTTGCCCTCTCAGGGCACTCAGCTCCTGTAGGGAATGGCAGAGGAGAGAAAAGAGGGTACAATTGTAAACCTTCTGTTCTTTCTTCAAGGGCTAAGGCTGACTGACTCCCCTGAGATACTGGCAGAAGGGACCCCAGTCTACACAGAAATCTTTTTCTCGCTGTTGGAGAGCCTAGGGCAATCCTGAGGGACTCCACATCTCCACAGGCTGTTTTTCTAGTGCCATTTTCAAACATATTTCTTGGAGTTTACCTCCTCATGGTTCTTCTTTAGGTAGGCCAGTTCCTCCTTTAATCCTTCAATCTGCAGCTCCAGGTCGGCTCTGGACAGGGTCAGCTCATCCAGGACGCGGCGCAGGCCGTTGATGTCGGCCTCCACACTCATGCGAAGACCTTGCTCAGTTTCAAACCTTAGAAAAGCAAAACAAACCCATTCAGGTTCACTGATTAACCAGCCCACAAGAACCACAGTATGAATGTATCTGAGTTTGTAGGATACATGGTGTAGCAAATGCTGTCAAGCATTAAACCTTTCTCCACTTATTTCACATTATGCAAAATTTTCAGTGGTGCAGACAGTGCTCTTAGCAAAGACATGAGGGGCTGAACTGCATGGACAGGATCAAACCAATGCTCAGACTGGGGTTTTAGGGGTATCCCATTCTTGTTTCACTGCTCTTTGGCTCAACAAGGATTTTTGCCTACTCACAAGATCTTTTCCCTCTCGGAGATGACTCACTTGGTTTTGAAGTCGTCGGCAGCCAGCCTGGCATTGTCAATCTGCAACACAATCCTGGCGTTGTCGATGGTGGCATCAAGGATCTGCAAACAATGAGAGCTCATTACTGAGGCTGAGACAACTGTTATCAGCTTCCCTGCTCCGCAGATAAGAGTGGTGTCTATTCAATCTGTAGCTACAGCAAACAGAGGTGTAGGGAAAGATCAATGATCTACAGCAAACACGTAACACAGATCTATCACGCACTTCTGCCAGGATTATGTTTTGGACACATCCTCACGTCTGGTGTGTGAAGTGGCTTTAGGTAGAAGTTCCACAGTGAGACAAAACTACATGCTGGCTGAGAGGAGGAGGACTTTGAGATACCATCTTTGATCACATTTTTATTTCCTAGAATACCCAGAACAGTGTTTATTGATTCTTTTAATGCATCATGAAAACCTCTAAAGGAAATTTATTTAGAAGGAATCTCTGTTCAGTTTTACCTGGAAAGCATGTCTTCTATGCCTGCCACTTCTAAAACTCAAAATGTCATCCACAAAACCAGCTGTAACAACGTTTTCCCTCGCCTAACTAAGGGGAGTGAAAGAAAGGAAGGAAAAGAATACTAAAAGGAGAAAATCCCATTGCCAGTTTTGCTGTGAGCAGAGTTCAGATTTTAATCAGGAGTGAATGTGGATGGGTTGCAGCAAGGAGAAACAACTTGTGTCAGAGCGGTCATGAACTCCAGACTGAACTCAGAAAACTAAACCTCAAGTTTTCTTTCATTTATTTACATAGTTAATCAGCTACTCCCTGTGTTTTACAGGGTGTGTATCACCTCAGCAATCTGTTATCAGGTACCCATGGGCTCTTGGGGCAAATCCTGCATTTATATATGGGATTGATTACTTCATATCTGCTGTTTCCTTTTTCCCTATGCCAAATATTTCAGTTCACTCATTTAATAATTCCAAGGTTAAGTATGGGAAATGTGAAAAAGAGATTGTTCTTTACCCCTTTTTATTTTCATTTTTAAAGCAGTGTATCTGTGCCTGAGGGTTTACAAGCACTATGGCACGTGAGAGGTTGCAGAGGCAGGCAGGTTGCTGTCACTGCTTGGCTCTCTTTATCAGTTTATATATGGTCATATATGCATTAACTGGTCATATGTGTGTACATGATCAGCATGTGGATATGTGTGTGCATAAACACATGCTTTGTTAAAAGCAGACATTCTCAGAGTTCTGCTCTCGGGCATCCCCCATTGACTGGTTTGTACCTTCTGTTGGCTAGCACTTAGAAAAGTATGTAATTCCATATTGACATTGACTTTATCCCCCTGCCCATTCCTTGCATGTACATCTCATCTCCCTCTCCTCATGACCTGCAGTTCTTTCTGTTCCCTAAGGAACCTTTTGGGTTTTCATGCTTCCTTTGTAAGTGGAAATCTAAGACGATTTTTGATTAACACCTACCTTGTCTCGGAGGTCCTCAATAGTCTTGAAATAAGGACTGTAGTCCCGAGCTGGGCTTGGTCCTTGTTTTTGGTACCAGTTTCGGATTTTGCTTTCAAGGTCAGAGTTTGCCTCTTCCAGCGCACGCACTTTCTCCAGGTAGGAGGCCAGGCGATCGTTCAGGCTTTGCATGGTTGCCTTTTCATTTCCTGACAGGAGGCCATCGCCCCCCAGGCCACCCCCATAGTTAAAGCTGCTGCTGAAGCTGCCTCCGCCATAGCCTCCCCCCAGGCTGCTTCCCAGGCCAGAGGACACAAACCTGGCAGAGGAGACGGACACACCTCTGCCACCAGATCCCCCGTGGATGCTGGGGGCCCTGAAGCTGCCACCGAAGCGGAGGGAGGAGGCGCCGGGCCCCCCCGCCACGGCAGAGCTGGTTTGCCTGAAGCTGTAACTGGCCATGGGCAGGAAGAGCAAGGACCCAACCTAAGCTGCAGCTCAGCGGCTCGTGATCCCGAGGCAGGAGAGTGCCCTGCTCCCCCACCCCACCGCTTTTATGCCGGTGACAATGGGAGTTGTCTCCAGAATGTGTTATCTGAGACCCATGGAATTTATCAGCCCTAAGCCTTCTGCCAACACGGCGGTTCCCTTATTGGTCAGTGGCTGTGGAGTGGGCTGTTTCCTTCCCCAGTACCTCCACACACGGGAGGCGATCCCCTCCCTCCCCCTGACCGCTGCCGCTTGAAGCAAAAGGTGGGATTTGGAGGAGGCGCCTCCCTACCGAGGGGAGCGTTCCTATACCTGGTTGGAATTTACCTGCACGGGAACAAAGGGGCTAGGAAGGCACCACTGCGGCCAACGCCGCGGTCAGAGCAGAGTCACACAAAGACTTGTTTTAACAGAGTGATTCAGCCTGATAACAGAACTTGTAAGGAGCCCAAATGGTGAACAATGTGTGTGGACCTTCACAAAACACGTTCCCATCCCTCTTTTTCCCTCATTCCCCTTGAGAAAAGTTATTTCAGAAATGCGAAATGAAGTTTTTACTCTGTCTTTGCCCTCAGTACCATTTGGGCCAACAGAGAACGTTCTATGTCTGAGAGTCTGGTTTTCTATGCACACAAGAATCCTTCTGAAGCAGCCATGGCTGCATCTGTAGCAGAGAGAAGCAGTAACATTGCTGGGTACCTGGGGAGCAAAAAGACACAAGTGCCTGATTACACATTGATTCCTTTGATTGCTACTGAAAGAGAGAAGCAAAGAGAAGAAAGAGAATCACTTAGTCTTCTGGTCTTTGCGAGTCATGAAAATGTTATTTCTAAAATTTTCAAGTCCTCTGTTATCCAAGATGGATTTTCAAAAGCTTTTGTTACTGTAAGCTCCTTCCTGAGCATTCCTAACACACAACGGGATACTCAGAGCTTTCCTTCCATTCTCTCTTTCATTCCCTCCAAACCCCTGGAACTCCCCAGAAGTGTTTTACAAAAAGAGGAAGTGCTGGCCTGGCAGCACTTGCAGCTCTTGGGAGCAGCCCGGCCTTTCTATACCCATGAAAAAAGGTCCAGGTATTTCGGGCCACACAATAGAGCTGCACGCCCTGTGTACAGAGGTGTCAAACTGCGGGGCAAATTCAGGGAGGGAAAGAGCAAACAGCAAATGGGAGGCCGGCCAAAGCACCTGTATCACCAGGTAATGAGGAGGCCATGTCAGAAGGGGGAATTCTGCAGTGACTCAGGTGCACAATATATCACCGGATACGACAGGATATGTACCACACTTCAGCCTGGGACACCACAGCAGAGTTCTTTCCTGTCTGTACAAACTGCTGCCTTCCCCAGCTCTCCATCCTGCACTGTAACGCTGTGCAGCCTTTCCTCACAGGCCCAGGAGCACTCTGCTGCCAGAGACACACCGGTCCTTCCTTCTGGAGACCTGAATGTCCTGTTCAGCCCTGGGTGGGACAAACCTGCCCAGCCAGTAACTGCTCCAAGGGCTGGGAACAGGTGAAATAGTGGTGTCAGGAGGTTACTGCAAGAAAGCAAATGGAGAACAGGTATTTTTTTGTTAAATATCAGAGTCCATAAAGCATAAAGAGCATCAGTCCATGTGCTTTTCTTCACTGAACAGAAATGCAAGAAACTGACAGGAGAATAAACACCAGTGTGTTCTTTTTGAGATCTATCTCCTGCTGCAAGGAGAGATGAACATCCGTCCCTCTAGGTACTCCTTCAGCATTCCCTGGACTCCCATATCAGGACCTCAATGTAGTATATTTTTGGGGTTTGCAAAATAAAATGCACATCTATGATGCTGCTTAATATTTTATGATCCAGCTCATGAAAATTGGGATCAGGAAGGCTTCTGCATTCCCTCTGCAACTTCTTGAGTGTAAGCAGCCATTGCCATATATTACAGTCAGAATATTCATCAGATACTGCAGGCAGGTTGGACTTGCATGAATTTACAGGGAAGAATCTCCCAAAGAATGAACTGCAATTCTTAGTGGCAGTTTGGAAGTACAGCTGGAAGTGTCAGGAGAAGAAAGGCTTGGGACACAATGTCAAATGGATTAATCTGATTTATAACACCAAATACATCATAAGCCTCTAGTACCAAATCAATCCCTCACACAGCACTTTTGCTAAAACTGAATTCTAAATTTACAGAAAGGTTTTGTTTTTCTTTTCATTTTACACCTCTGTTTTACCTCAATGGCTGCATGTGTTTGTTTTTGTAGGGACTCAAGGTGAGAATGTGTACTTAAATGCTTGGAAAAGCCTTTAGTATTGCAATCTGAAGAAGGTGCTCTTAGCATTCAGTGTAAGTCTCTTTTTCCAAGTACAATAAATCTAATTTATGGTAGGGTCAGCTTTTCCCCAAAAAGGAATGGTCAACACAGGGAATTTCCTTTATCAGCACCTTATCAGAGGGGAAGGGAGACACATTTTTTCAAGTGAACTCATCCAGTCACACCCAGGCCCCTGGCTGAGACCTGGTTCTGCTTTGCCTTTATCTCTGTGCCTTGCCAGTCACCGCTGCTTTATAAAATAATTCATGTTGTTTCAGAGTAGTTTTATTACTTGACTTGTAAACCCTTTTTTTCTTGCCCTTGAGGACACTGGCATATCCTTCTCTCTTCCCACATCCTGCTGAATTTGCTTCCAGGGATAGCTAATGCAATTACACTTAAATGAACTTGCTGAACATTTTAACCAATTTTGTTGGTGCCTGCAGTTTCATGGATGCATCTGTGGATGGATGAGCAAAGCCAATTTATTATTCTGGATTTACCTTTTATATTTTTAACTGTTTGTCCCTTCTGGTAGTTCTTCCTTTCTGTCTTTGCTTCCATCAGTGAAAATGTGCTGCTTTTTCACACGCACATTTTTAGTCTCCATCTCTTCTTTTGCTCATCTGAACTTTGTCCGCCCTCCCAACTGATCATGTCACAGGCCCTCTTAAGGTCACAGCTTGGGATGTATTTCTCCCCTTTTGAAGACCAGAGGCATGAAACATTTGCAGCTCTCTAATTCAGGCACAGTTTTTTCTATTTTTTCTTTTAAACTTCCTTGTGGGAATATCCAGTGAAAACAAGCTCTGATCTGCAGCTGCTAGCAAGGTAACTGGAGTTAAGGTTTGCCCAAGATAGAACTCTCAGCTGTCTGGCTTTTACAGCCCATCATAAATTTGTTTTTTTCTTTCCTCACAAACCTGGCATTGCCATATATTCTCTGAATGTGCCAATAGATTGTGAGACAAGAATGTTGCTGTGCTGAAGAGGCAGGTCCCAGCACATGCACACACAGCTGTGAGCGGTTGGAGAAGAGGGTAGAGAAGAGCAGAGCAACACTAGGAATTTGCTTAAAATTACTATTTTTGCAAAGTAGAGGGATTGTGGTAGAGGGAATGCATAATTTCTGCACTGACAGAGGTGAGAAATAAGGTCGTGTAAGGGTTCTGTGCCAACAGAAATTGTGGGAGTAAGACACAGGCCAAGACATTTCTGTGCAGGGCTCTGGTTTGTTCATGTCAAAACAGAAACAGTGGATCAATGATTTGAGCTAACCTGGAACGATTCCTGCCCAGGCTGCTGCAGTGCTATTGGGGCACAGAATTTAATTTCTCAATGATTGCCATTTATATAACATTTGAACAGATTAGTATGAGGAAAATACATAAAAGATCCTCCTGAAGAACTCAGGCACTTCAATAACTAGGAGCAGTGTAAATATTTTGCAAATCCTTGAAACTGGTTGAGGTGTGATAATGCCTCATTGTTGTCCCTGTTTCCCTAGAAACATAACTAGCTTTAAACTCCTGACTCCTCTATCCTTCCAGAACTCTAATGATAAGGCAAATCGGGGAGTAAAGTACCTGAGACAGGAAAATAAAACAGATTTTCTTATCATGTGATTAAAGATTTTGTGGGAAGGAAGGTTCAGTTGGAGCACCAAGCCCTAGGGAGTGCAAGTCAACTCACTGGCTGTATTTTCACACTTCCTTTAACCTGTTATCTGGCTGGTAAATCTCAGCAAGGTATGATTGGCCTGGAAACTATTATTTGAGAGTCAAACATCCAACTGACAGGAAGACATGTTCCAAAAGTCAGGTTTCTGCAGGCAGAAGCAAAGGCAGTGCAGGAGCTTCTGCCAAACCCGAAGGGACTGAACCTGTCCCAGGCTCAGGGGAGCAGTGGCTGTTGGACACTTGCCATGGCCTCTGCACGCTGCTGGGATTCACGCTGAGGGAGGAGGCCTGGGGCTATCCTCAGGGATCTTCCCATGTGCCACATGGAAAATTCCTACTAAAAAAAAATCCAAGACTTGGGAGAGACACAGAGTAGATGGGGTTCATAGCACAGAGCTGAGCTGTTTTATTCTGTTCCTGTCTGTAAAACACTTGTATGTCTATTCTTTATATCTATGTACTCATATATTTACGTGCACATTTTGTATATATAGATTTATAGATTATTATTTCTCTTGCTAATTTTATAAGAATATATTCTGATCATAGGGATAAGTCACAGCTTCCAGTGAGGGCAGAGATTTTACTGTGCAAGTCTTAAACACATGTTCTGGATCTAATTAGAAAACAAGGAGATCTCATAGTACCCTCCTGGTGGATCCTTGGATTTGGACTTTCCTGATCCTAGGAAGGTGGTTTCATACTCAGTTTTTCTTGACAGGGATTCTCAGAACCTGCAGATTTCTGGTTGGGCTCAGTGAGAAAATCCAGCTGTTGCTCTATGAAGGCAAGCCCTGTGGCCTCTGGTTTGTGGAGCTGCTGCCAGGGAGGCATTTTAAACACTTGGTTCTCATGGCAACTCTCAGCCCACGGAAACACCTTCAGAGTCCTGGTTCTGGCTGCCCTGGCTGGCCACACACCTTTAAAAGAACAAAAGGGGATTTCTTACTACTCTTGACAGTTTGTGGACTGTTTTCCCCATGTTTATGTGTACCAGGCAAATCTCTTCCCAGGCAGTCCTCGCTGTTATAACTAAGAGCTGTGGTTTTCCATCAGACTCTGACACCCATATTCAGCTTTAAATCTTTTTATTAAAAACTGAGGTCTGTGCCAACTGTCTGTATTTTGGGCAGCCCACCGCCAGCAAAGAAAGTGACGGAAGTGCTTGCTGAGTGCCTTTACACACTTTCCTAATGGATTCAGCTTTAATAACTGATAAAATCTGGTGACATGATTTCTAACAGCATTTTCGACAGAAAGGCATTCTTGGCATTGGTTTAAAATCTTTGTATGTGTGTGATCACCATGAACTTTTGGATACAGCCGTGATTTTTGATAGTCTAACATCAGATTGTGGGAAAGAACTGAAGTAAGATTGGGAATGTTGTCAGAAAATGTTGATGACTGAGGCTGTGGGTGCCTTTGATTGCAGCCCTGCGCGGGTTGCCAGGGCTGGGAGCACAACTGTGTGCCAGGGAAAGGTGTTCCCTGGAGCCAGGCTTGGCGGAGCCGCGGGAGCGTGGGCTCCCAACCTGCGCTATTAGGAGTAATTGCAGCGTGCAGAAACCTCTCTTTAGGCGGTACTAAAACAGCTCTGAGAGTCAGCTCCACTGCACCTGAGACTACGTGTTCACTGTCACTTGTCCTGTATCGTGGAATCATGGAATGCTTTGGGTGGGAAGGGACCTTAAAGCTCATCCAGATCCGCCCTCTGCCCCAGGCAAGAACACGTTCCCCTATCCCAGGCTGATCCCTCCAACCAGGCCATGAACACTTCCAGGGACAGGGTAGTCACAGTGTGGAAATACTTAGAGAAATTCTGAGGTTTGTTTGGTTTAGCACGCTGAAGTGTTATATACGATATGAAACCTAACAGAAATTGCTACAGAGAGAGAGGATTTTCCTGCATGAATCCTTGTACTTGCTTAACTTGGCTGCTGCTATTTTTTATGGTTATGGTGGGCTGGTAAATGTCAGAAATATCACAGGAGCAGCTTCCTTTCCTTTTGCTTCTTGTTACAGGCACACTGAGTCAGAGTTTCTTTTCTCATTCCTTGAGTCAGTAGTGGGCCGAGAGGGAAATCTGCCTTGTCACCTCTGTGGTTCCATTTCCTTGTAGCCAGGAGTGCCAGAGCCCGGCAGGGCTGTACACAAAGGCACCAGGAGTAGCAGTGGGCTGCCATACCTTTCCATACCTGACAGTTGCCTTTGCAAATGGAAGCATCCTGCAAGTATGTCATAGTCCTGATCCAGAGCAAAGCCCCTTGGAGAATTCAGTCCACTGAATTCTGGTTCTTGTCTTGAATTTCTGTCTATGCAGCCATTTCCCCCTCTTATTTTCATCAAACCGCCTGAGAACGTTGTATTATCCAGCTGGAGGTGATTAATTTCCAGAACTGAGCCACAATCCACGGGATTTGGGGCCTTGGGAAGTGGGTGTAGCACAGAGCGCCCCCTGCAGGCCCGGCTGTTAAGCACAGCCATCGAATTCAAGGCACGAAATAAGAAGAAAAACGTGCCGATTTTTTTGGTTAATTAAACTATTCTTTCCTTATACGAACCGCCTCCCAGGCCTGAGGCTTTAATTTAATTTTAACAGCGTTTTGAGCAGTCCGTGTTGCAAATCCTACTTTGTATTTTCTGAATTGCCATCAGAGGATGCTGTGTGAGCCAACCTGAATGGACAGACACAGTCTGTCACCTACAGATAAATCCTGTCCCTGGTACGGAGCTGTGGGAGACACCACTGGAGCAGGATGTGGCTCAAGCACAGCATTCCCTCATGCTGGCACTGCAAATGTGTCCCAACTGAAAGAGAGCAGAAGGGAAGCAGAAGACTCAAGAATGTTCCCAACAGACAGCCGAGAACACAATGGGCTCCTTTGTGGGATCACAGACATTCTTCCTAGTTAAACTGTGCCTAACGAAGGTATTTGATCCCAAAGTCCATTATAGCTGGCTGGTGCTGAGGGGTTTGGGGATAGTCAGCTCAGGTTGATATGAGAGAGGAGTGAAAGGGAGCATAAGGCAGAACAGTCTCTGTTACTTGCACTGAGCATTAGAGTCCTGTTGTGACTCCAAGGAGAGGCAGTTCTGCTTTGACTTTACAAACCTTTGTTTCCCAGGGAAATAGTTTCTCTGACTCATCTCTTTCCTGCTGTGTTGAGAATTCAGCTTGGATTGTAACATGGAACAGTTTGATGTCTTTTAAAAGAATACTTTGTTATCCGAAATGATGTTTCACCTGTCCTAAGTCTCTTTGCAAACCAAAGTGTAAGTGTAAAGCTGAGAGACAGGATAGGAACTGTAGGTGATTTAGGAGATATTCAGGGAACAATGGGGCCTGTGAGACCCACCTGGGTCTGGGACAGGGCGGCAGTGGAGTCACTCCCCTGCTATGTGGCCGACCCTGTTCAGCAGCTTCCTCAGCCCTGCAAACCAAACACTGAAATGCAGATTTGTAAATTTGAACTGACTGAGATTATTTCACCAGTTTTCTTCCACTGTTGAGCCCAAATAAGGTGAGTGTGGTACGCGAAGTGGGACAGGTTTAGTAACAAAGCTTGAACCTTGCCTGCACCATGCCATTCTCCACCCAGAGCTCTGCACAGCATGGAGCTGGGAATGACCCTATGGAATAAGGGAACACACTCCTTCATTTGGAACTATCAGATAAAAGATGTGAGCTCAGATTTTGCAACATGGCAGGAGGAATAATCCCAACAACTGAATGTTGTGTTAGTAGAATTTTCGTACTTCTCACTCATTTCCTGATCTAACCCTTTGCTTTAATTGAACAAGATTAGACAGTGCTCTCATCTAGAAGCTGGAAAAGGGCTGCCTGGATAGGATTGATTGCTCATTCAGTGACTCAAAGGAAAGTGGTTTTGATTTGACAAAATTTTCATTAAATTTTGGGGTTAATGAATCCTGATTTTTCAGTTCAGCTGCTCAATTGGCAAATCAACTACTTGCACGCTCCTTGTAACATATGCTATGGAAAAGGGGTTTCCCCACCCCTTTCTCTTCCCCATAGGTGTCACCCTTGAGTTTAATGTGGACATGTTCATTAATCCCCAGGATTTTATCCGGTCATCATATGTTTTAGGATTCACCTATTTCTTTGGAGCCGTATTACATAATCCACCCAAACTTAATTTCTTTGTGTATCTTGCTTGTTATGCCTAAATGTAAATACAATATTAATATACCAAATAGACTGCTGGACACAGAGATTTCTTTGCATTGCTGAAAGGTAAAGCTTTATTTGAGGCATTGTTGTGCAGCAGAGCACCAAGCACACTGCAGACCCTCTGTGTAAGTACAGTGATCACAGTGATGGACAGTATGAAAAGGGAGAAGTAGATAACTTTAGGAAAGCCTAGGAATTACTGATTTTGACTTCACAAATAGCATTTGTAGAACAATCTGTGCGCAGGGTAGGTCACAGCGGGTGTGGACTGTGCATTATCAGTTGTGGGCTGGGCTGCTCTCGTAGCACTGGCTGGATCAGCGAAGCCCAGCGTGTTGGGGGTATCTTAACACACTCTTGACTGCCCTGTGGAAAGAAATAAGAAACGATTGCTCGAATAGGGAAAGCAAGAGTCTCTTTGCAGCAGTGGTATTTCAGATGGGTTCACTATTTAAATATCCATTTGTTAGCGAAAGCATGGGAAAGGAGCTTAACCTGTCTCTGGAACTGGAGCCAAACCACTTTAGGTTTAATCCCTGCTGCAATTGCACATGTGAAAGCCATAGCACAAGGTTGGTATTAACAGGAAAAGGGACGGAACACAAAATGTGAAAGCCATAAGTTTGAATCCTCTTTGGAAGATGTTTCTTACCTGTCTTGTCACTAGATTGACCATGACAGTGGGAAGTAGAAGAATAAGAGTGGGAGGACATTCCTCCTCCTTGACAGGATCTGTGAAAGGAAAGGAGTTTTAATGAAGGGAACAATAAATACATACTGATGTCATGTGCAGTGCATGTAACAGATTGGCTTTTCCTGGATCTTTCAAATATTTTTATATATATACATATATATACACACACACACATGTATACACATATATATGTATATATATGGGGGGTTTTTTATTCCCTTCAGCTATATTTTCCTAGGAATTTGTAAAAGCAGAGACATCAAGAGACTGTTGCTGTATAATTTTTGTACTCTCACAGTCCAGCTGTGTTTGTTCATCTGCTGACAGAAGAAACTTCATTACAGTTTGGTTTGGCATGGTGATTACTCTCATGGAATTCACTCTGCACAAACAGGTCAAGAGGAACTGATTAACTCAAAACCTGTCAGTAACAATCTGCTCTGTGATTTTCTTCGTGTTTGATGTGCTTATGAAGTTTCTGATAGACACATTTCAATGCAGATGCCATGAAAAGAAGCTGCTGAATTTAGATTTCAGCTACAGACAAATAAAATATTCTGCTCTGACTTCTGTGATTGCCAAGAGAGAAAAGTTTGTGATAGAATTTGCACCCTTATTTGCAAAGAGAGAACATACACAAAGTCCTGCTGCCCCTCCTGCAGCAGTGCCCGGTACTGCTGGATCTCCTGCTCCAGGCGGGTCTTGATGCCCAGGAGCATCTTGTACTCCTGGCTCTGGCTCTCCATCTCACAGCGGATGCTGCCCAGCTCCTCCTCAACAGCGCAGATCTGCCCCTGGATTTGTTGCAGCATGCGGCCATAGCGAGACTCGGTTTCTGCCACGGAGTTTTCCAGAGAGTTTTTCTGGAAGGGTAAAACAGGAGTTGAGGAGCAGAGTTCTATATCTCCCTGCCCGTGCCAGGGAGGGAAGGGCCAGCAGATCCTGCCCATGTACCGTGCTGAGCTGTGCCTGCAGTTCGATCTCCAGGTTCTGCATCTCGCGCCTCAGTTCGGTGAGCTGGTGGCTGCTTGTCTGGATGTCCTGGCTGCTGGAAGTGACCTGACGATTGACTTCTTCGATCTGTGGAGTCAAAGCCCAGACACACTTCCTGAGCCACAACAGCTCCTCAGGGAGATGATTTGCTGAGTGAGAACTCAGGTCTCCACAGAGCCTCTCCCTCTCAGCCAGTCCCGCTACCAGGGTGTCTGGGCTGTCCCACCAAAGGACACTCCACTCTGGGCATTGCTATGTACCTTGACCTCATACCACTGCTCCACCTCCTTGCGGTTCTTCTCGATGATCTGCTCATATTCACATCTCATATCATTCAGGATCTTTGTCAAGTCTTGTCCAGGGGCAGCATTGACCTCCACACTGACATCGCCACCAGTCTGGGACTGGAGCTGCCTCATTTCCTGCAGGAAGTCCAGAGAGAGACACAGGAGCACACACATGTCATTTGTTGTGCTGGGGACTGTGGGCAAAGCAGAACCAAGGTACAAAGGAAGAACAATCCCAAGGCATAAGGAGGAATTGAGTTGCTGTGTGATGGTGGGAACCATGCAGAATCAAAGGATTATGTCTTTGGCTGTGCTATTTATCATTGGATCCTACCTCCTCATGGTTTCTCTTCAGAGCAATCAGCTCATCCTTCAAGGACTCCAGCTCGGATTCCAGTGAAGACCGAGTGGTAGTGAGACCATCCATGAGATTTCTCAGGCCATTGATGTCAGCCTCCACGGTCTGACAGATGACCAGCTCATTCTCATACCTGTACCAAAGGAAAACGAAACATTTGCACATTCATTGCATTACAACACATAGATTTGATCATACCCCTTTAGACAGGGCATCATCCACCTGCATTCATGACTCTCATAAAATTCATGACACAAAAGGGACAAGGTTCATGGGGAGCTACTCACTTCATTCGGAAGTCATCAGCAGTCATCTTGCTGTTGTCGATGTCCAGCAGCATTCTGTTATTGTCCACAGTGGCAGAAATGATCTGGAGAAGGGAAAGGTGGACAGGAATCTTTCTGTGTTCTAGATTTCCAGGACAAGCAGAATGAAGACACAAAGCTTTGGTAGAGTCTTACTGTTGGTCTTGGAATTGATTTATGGAGTAGTGCAGGGGCCACAGAAAGTTCTTGAATAGCCATGCCAGAGGGACTGGTGTGTGCAAAGTTTTGGCTTTCCAAAGATTTTGATGAAAGAGTATATAGATGGGGGAAAGAACAGAAGAACATTTATGTTGGGAAATGGCCAACCCCCATAGGGTTGTTCTGCACTCTGTGTGTAGGATAAAGGGTAGGCTTTGCCCCTGATGCTGTAAGTCATCTCATTATGAAAAAAGTTGATTGTAAGGGAAGACCTCAGTCCTTCCACCTGGTGTCTGTAGGGGTGTGCAGGGACAAAGGGAGCTCAGATCCTGCCATCCAGGTGCTTTGCCCTTGCACGCCATCCAGCTGAACTGGGTGGGAGCAGAGGGAAGCACTGCAAACCACACATGGCTGGATTGGAGCCACCTGCACAACGTGGGATGTACGTTCCATGCACCAGCGTGTCTGTGGCTGGTGGTGCTCCTGGTGCCTCGGGCTGTGTCCCTGGGGCACGTCCCTGTTGCCTGTGGGCTGCTGTGGGGGTTTGCTCACCCAGGGGATGGGAGGTGCAGCTCAGCAGGTTTGTGCCTGTGGCACCACCAGCACGGCTGTCCTGCAGGTGGTAGAGCCCAGTGCTGGGGATGGAGGGAGGAGGAAGGAGCAAAGAGGAAGGAGAAAGGCCTTCCAGGAGAGAAGGGCATGTGGGAGATGGAGCCACACGTGCCAGGGTGATAGTACCTGATTTTGGAGTTGTTCGATGGTCTGGTAGTAGGAGCTGTAGTCCTTGGAAACGCTGGGAGCTTGTTTCCTGTACCACTCCCGGATGTGGTGCTCAAGCTGGGCATTTTCTTCCTCCAGCCTTCGCACCTTCTCCAGGTAAGCAGCCAGGCGGTCATTGAGGTTCTGCATGGTGACCTTCTCATTGCCAGTCAGAAGCACATCCCCTGCAGCACCACAGCTCCCCACAAAGCCCCCACCAAAGCTGCCCATGCTCAGGCCGCCCCCGTAGCCCCCGCAGGCTGCCCCTCCATAGCTGCCCCCACCGATCACGGAGGAGGCGTAGCGCCGGCAGGACGTGGAGGAGCTGAGGCCGCTGCTGCCACCACAGACGCCTCCACCGCCTCCTCCTCCACTCCTGTACGAGGTGCAGGATGTTCTCTTGATGCTGCAGCTCATGATGGAAGGGATCAGATATCCAGCCCCAAATGCAAAGCACTGCACAGCGAGATGCAGGAAATCAAAGTGCAGTGGCCCGTCCTTGCTGGTGGCTATTTATACCTGCCCAGGTGGGTGTCACCTGCCAGGCAGTCCAGCTTCCCATGGGGTTTGCCAGCCACAGTGCTCATGCCGAAAGTGATGTGCTAAGGGGAATTTCTTTTGGGGCTTGGGACAGCCCTTCCCCCCGGTACTATGTTTGCATGCTGATTCACACCAAGCCTGCACTGCAATTTCAGGTGGGTGGCTGTGAGTTAGATTTTGTTGGAGATAGTTTGTTGCTGGCTACTTAGTGAGTGAGACTCATTTTAATAGCTGTTCTTTGTTCTTCGGTGTAGTTTTATTTTGTACTGAAAATAGGTGGTGAAAGCACCACCTAATCACTCTGCTTTAATTTCAGTTTTGGAGAAGTATGAACTCAGGCACTCTGTGTGCGAGGCTGGCTCAAATTAGCCTGTGGAACTGCCACTTCTGGAAAGAGAATCTCTAAGAATTTATGTCCTTCCCTAAAAAAGAAAACTCATTGTGGGCCCTGTCTCTCACAGTGCTTAGTGGTAAATTGCAGGAGAATGAGCTTAACAGCAGCAATGTTATTTCTGTTCTCACCAAACTCTGGTGGTATCACTCTCAGGAAATCCTCCTGTCTCATGCAGAGCCATGGGTGTACAATGATGCCAATTTAAAGTTGTGAGTTTTTAAACATTTTTGCAAATTTCCCATTGCTCAGAGGTTATCTTAAAGTGAAATAGGTGTGTGAAATCTGTAGGGCTTTATCGGCTGTATCCTGGGAGTGAAAAGAAAGGATTTAGCTTGGCCAGAGGGGGGCTGAGATGGTTATCACCTGGCTCTTGAGAAAGGAGGTACTGGGGCTGTTTGAAATACAGGACAATCCTGTTGTCCAGATGGGAAAGGGCACAGTCTGGATTTGAGTGTGTTTGGGCTAGAGACTAAGGAGAACTTTTTACCTGTGGGAGGCCGAAGGGTCTGGGAGAGCTTCTATTGCAAGAGCTTTGGATGGAGGAGTTTCAAGTCTGATCTTGGTCAATTGATGTTGGAGATTTTATCCTTGTATAACAGAGGTAGCGGTGATGATCCTCTAGATCTCCCTTACCTTTGGTCTTTTGTCCCTTGGTACTGAACAACTGCACCATTTCTGAAAGGGGGCAGGTTGTGATGAACCCTTCTTTGGAAAGGAAATTTTGCCATTAAATAACTTCTGGAAAATGTGAATTTTAAGCCTGAAAGACAAGGGGCCTTATTATGTGAGGGTTTCACTTTGATGGGAATTCAGCTCTATTTGGAAGTTCCAATTTACCCATTCATTTTTTTGTTGGTTTCTCCATTTATGCTGTTATTTAAACACACCCTGCAGTTGTGGCTTGAGCAGGATTTTTTTTCTTAGCCACAACCATTATGAGATCCATAAAAGTTACTAATGCGTGTTATGGCTGACTGAAGAATCATGGAAAACCATTCACCCTCTTTCTTGACACACCACCACCTTCATATCACAGATAATGTAATCCTTTGATGTGCATAATTATGATTGTTGTTTTATTGGTAGCTCTCTAATTATCTGCACGTCAGAACCAGGTGCTTTGCATATGCTATTGAGACTGAATCATCATTATTAAAAAATAAAAATTATTTTCTCACAGGGTGTGATTCCTTAGTCATATTTTCCTCATTAGGTTGTTGAAATGCACTTTTATTCTCCCCTATGAGATGTTTATTGCTGATTGGCGTTAGTGCCAGAGGTGTTGACTTTATATCTACTTCTCGGCATCATTGCATCACAACACCCAACCCGACAATTTCTGACATTTCCCAATGCTGTAATTTCATACCATCACCAGGTGCCTTTTCTCTGTCTCTCTGTCCCTCTCTTCTTTCTTTGAATAAGTGATTTAACCATCCTTTCTGCCATAACTGCATCCCAAGCGCTTAATCTTTAGACTTTCAGCTCTGTAACTTGGGGGCATTTCCTTGTCTCCGTGTGCATTTCTGGCCATTGTTTGCCCCGTGTACATGGCTCCTGGCCTGAGCTGGCTGTTGTGAGTCCATTTGGACCTGCTGATTTACTTCACAAGCCCTCAGGAGCCATTACCTTTCATAGTCCTTCCGATGACAGAAGCAGGTCAGACATGTTCTGCTGTAGAAGGTGTTGAGGCTCCTCAGCCGTTCAAAGGGGCTGTAAGAGCTGAAATCACATCTTTCCCTGGCAGACCTTTTGCTCATAGTGCATTCCATGGACTTCTGCTAGTCAGAAGTTTGTTTGAAGTAGGAGTGCTGTGAATCCTTTCCCAGTGCTGTTTGCTCACTGGTGAATTTGGATGCTGAACCACAAACAGATACTCCAAATTGGCAGAAGAACCAAAAGCAGCCTGTGGTTTCCACAGAGGCTGTGATGCTTGTCTTCAGTATGATGTATGACTTCAGTCACATGAGAGGGAGAGAACAATCCTAGAAACAATTACTGGTAATTAATTGTTTTACAGTAAATGAGTCAACTGTGGTCCTGGTAAGAAGAGCACTACTCCCAAGAGTTTCATAAGAAACTCCATTTGTGCATTCCTCATCCATTGCCCATTGTCCTGCAGCATCGCTTACCTCTGTGTTTCTTCATTCAGAGCTGAAGGATTTCCACGTCCCCACATTCTGGGCTCATCTTTTTCTTATGTGACTCCCTGGAGTGTGCCTGTAAACTTGCATTTGTGTAGACCTACAGAAAATCTTATTAGATGTGAGCTCTTTTAGTTCTGCAGTTGATCTAAATTGTTATTCATAGACCTTCATACCACTGAAAAAGGGAAAATTTAGAGATACTTCCCAAGAGAAATTAAGCTCTTCCAGAAGAGCGATCCTTTCTTGTTCTCTTTCTCTCTACTGGCTCCCATGTGCTCTTGTTATCAGTGATGGTGACTAATTGAATTCTAAATTCCTCCCTGCCAAAGCATTTTTTCCTATCCTGTAGATCTTCTCAGAACACTAAGCAACTGTATGGCTTTTTCTAAGAGCCATGATTGAGCAAAGTGAGCACCAGGAGCAGGCAATGGTGTCAGGATACTTGATCACAGAAACAGCACAAGGTTTCTGGAGCACCTGCCAGCCTTAGATGGAGGCTGTGGGTCTTTGGCACACCCATGGCAAAGCCTTGACCCCAGGACTAATCCCCACCTATCCCTAGGTGGGGGTTAGTGCCCCATGGATCAGTGGGAATGTGTGGAGGGTGTTGTGCTGTCAGCAGCAGGCCTCCACAGTGAGCTGATCCTGCTGCAGAGATTGGTGCCCATTCCTGAGGACTCTCCCCAGTGCCACCCATTGCAATAAGTCCTCACACTCCCAAGTCAGCTCAGAAATGGGGACAGACACTGCAGCTCTGGAGTTCCCGGGAGTTCTCTGGATGAGGACTGTATTTTTGATCATTCTGATATTTTCCTGTGCTTCTGGAACATTAGAAGGAAGCAAAATAACCTTTCAGTGCTTAATTATATACATTAACTGTAGTTTAAGGTTCCATAATCAGGCCTCAAAAGAGATGTCTCCTTCAGCTGCTTTGGCTATGTTAAGTACAGCTGAGACCTGAATGAATTCTGGCAGCCTCTGAAGACCAAAGTCATGTTTGTATTTGCTTTACATCACTTTCTATACTGTTAAAACCTGAAATGAGCTATTTATTCATTGTATACAGGCTTTTATTCACAAAAATTCCTGATGCTGTACTGATAAAAGTTGTTTTTTCAACATGAGTATAGACTGTCTCTTCTTGGTGGACACTCACTGCAGAAGACCTAAACCAAATCAAACTCTTGTAAGTTGATTGTAATGAGAAAGTGTTTAATTTCATTACCCTAACAGATCAATCTTTCAGCCTGAAATGAAATGGGATGTACTAGAAACCAGGTTTTATCAGTGGAGGGAGGGACCAACAGGCGCCTGTAAGCGACACATGGCTGATTCTGTGTATCTGGTGCACACAGAGATTGAAAAGGGGCTTCACTGTGATCTTCAGAAAGTAAAATGTGTCTAAAGGAGCTGCCCTAATTTAGTATTGCTCTTTAATCTCTAATTTTCTTACATATTTTATTTTCTTAAGCAGTAAAATACAGAAAATACCTTCAGCGAAAGGAATGTGTCTCTCATTTCTCTTAAGGCAGAGTATCAGCCAGCTGCATGTACTAACAGAAATTGGTTTCTCGGTATTATATCAGTATTTGAATTGAAATTTCTGCCATAAAACATTGGAATATTTTTGTTTCATGACACTGAAGGAAATAGACCCGTTGTCTTGTTGTCTGTGATTCCTAACAGAAGTTAACAATACGTAATTCTCTGTGTAGCCAGAGGTGTAGCAATACTTGTGAGGAAGCCCCTGCATACTGGGACAACCTGTCCTGAGTCGCACCTTCTTTCCCACAGGACTCATCACGGGATGTGATGAAATTAATGGACGAAGATGAGTCACAATAGCACCACTGGGCACAGTTTAGTAAATTAAGAGTTAATTAAAGAATCTGATAGTTATCCATCATTTGTATTTTCTTTCTCTTTTCACTCACACATCATTCATTCTCTTTAGTGCAAGTGGCAAGGCAAGTGGACAGAAAGCAACCTCTTAGTGACTGTTAGAAAACAAAATGGTAAATGATTTTTAATGTCTCAGGAAGGAGAAAAATTGTGTCAAGAACTGACAACAAGATTTTTGTTTTCAACCTTATACCTCTTGCTTGTGAACAGAGTTCTGCCAGCCTCACCCAGCAGCTCTCTTAGGCAGAGCCTAGCAGCTGTCACACCTCACACAGCCATGCTCACAATTCCTGATACATCCTTTCACTCAGTGATTTTATCTCAGCACTGTGTCCATTTTCCTAGTGCACAATGGATTGTCCTGAGACCGTGCTTCCCTGTACGATTGCACAGCCTCTGTTTGATGGGTGATCTGGATAAGTACTCACATGAGGTTAGTTACATTTATTTTCTCAGACACGCTGTGATTTGCATTGCAGAAGTAAATGTTTATTAGAGCAGAGTTACCAGAGGAGTGTGAGCCTTTTAACAAAGAATGCATTGCCAAAAACAAACTGAGTAAGCCAAGCATTGCAGGGTGGAGGAAGCGGTGCTGGGGCAGGTGAGCAGGCTTGTCATCCAAACCCTTCCCACTGCCTTGGCCATGCTGCAGAAACTCTTGGGTGCCTCTTGCTGCCCATGTTCAGTGCATCTCAGTCGGATGGTGCCAGGGTCACCGCTGCTGCTCTAGCACACTCTTGACTGCACTGTGTGAACATAGAGCAAATCACTGCCTTGAGGGAAAGGACTGGGCATTCCTGCTGAGTGGAATTCTTACACCCGACACAGTGTCAGCAGCAGAGGTGCAGAGACTCCATGCCCAGCAGCACCCTAGGTACTTTCTCAGAATGGTATTTTTTTATTATTCAGGTGACCAAAAAAGTATTTTCCATCCCTTAAAATTTATAAACTGTATTTTACATTTAGGCAGAGGAAAGAGCAAGACTTGCTGTATTTTAACCCCTGATTCCTCTGTGATAGAGTAATGAGATTTCTCACTCCAGGGCTAATGGACCTGGGAATCTTGCCCAACCCAAACTACAAAACCCTTTTCTGACCAAATGCATTGCAGCCATTGGGGCAGGTGTAACACAATAATAATCACACCCTTTCAAAATGTTGACTTACCTGACATGTCCCCACACTGGGAATGAGAGTAGGAACTAGAATATGATTGGGAGGATTTTCCACCTCCTTGGAAAGCCCCTTGGGAGGCACTGTAAAAAAAGGGAGACAGTTCATTAAAACCCATTAACACTGGAGATTCAGTTGAAAGAGATGTTGACGTAACTTCAGAGACAAAAAGTCTCTATTAGCAAATAAGTACATGAGGATTTCTTCAAATTCCCTTGCTATAACATGAAATACGTACACAAGGTCCTGCTGCCCCTCCTGCAGCAGTGCCCGGTACTGCTGGATCTCCTGCTCCAGGCGGGTCTTGATGCCCAGGAGCATCTTGTACTCCT